>PVKE010015818.1:0-32874 GCA_004027555.1 Craseonycteris thonglongyai
CCAGCATTATGGACACACTCAATGGTTTGGTGGTTACCAGGATAGGGGGGAGGAGCGGGGGGACAGTTGTGGGGGGAGGTGGGAGTGGGCACTAGATATAAGGTGATGGAAGGGGAACTGATACTGAGTGATGGGCACATAATATGATGCATGAATGATGTGATGTGGACTTGTACATCTGTAAACTGTCTAATTGTTATCAACCAATGTAACCTCATCAAATTTAACAATAAATTTAAAAAAAGAAAAAAAAAGAAAAAATATGTAAATGAAACTGGACATAATAGAACATGACTACAGAGCTTTATAAAACTCATTTTTCTTCATAACCTTCAAAATTAATGAAAATCTAAAGAGTGGCCCAAAACATACAACATACATAAAATGGTTTATTCATATTACAATACAATGCACAACAGATTCCATGTGTTGTCTCTTATTAAAATGCACAGTTCAACATATTGCTCAAAACTGTAATGAACACTGTGTACTAACAGTTCCCATCAATGCCTGCATAAGCATACGCTTGTTCTGAGATATTTTGTCTGAGATAACTGGCTCTAATTTTCACTGAATAAACCTGTACCTTTATCATACCCCAGGAAAAGTAATCAAAGAAGATCAAACTATAAAAATAAAGAAATATTACCTATGTTTGCAGATTTCATGGCCAGCATCTATTTTTCATTAAATTTTACTGCTTCTGTTTTAAATTACTTTTTAATTATTGAAAACATTAGAAAATTATGTTTATGTAGCATTCCATAATGTTTTATATACCTAATTTTATAAGCATTTCAGTATTTTTTTTACCACAATTTCTATACACAGCAATTTTACTATATAATAACTTAAGAAGTTCTGAAGGCCTGTGTGGAATTTAGCACACATATAATTTTATTTCTATGAAAAAATAAATCAGTTAAAATGGAGTAAAGATAAATTATCTGAACACATGCTTTGCATAAGTTGTATACTTCACTATTAATATAAAATTTAAATGCCACCTGCTAACAAAGGAATTGAAGTAATATATAAGCCAGTTTTTTTTAAGTAAACATTACATAATTGTACATGTTAAATTTGACTTTGATCTTCCTGGCAGCCTAGGCAAAAAGGAAAACATAAAAGCATATTTAATTATACTTGATGCATCTGATAAAATATTCAGTTTTTTTAAGGAAAAACACATTTTTCTATTAAGTTCCAAATAAAATTTATCAAGCGATACTAACCAAGGGAATTTAAACAAGGGACATTTAGCAATACGCTGTCTTCAATGAAAATAAGCAACAGAAGAATGGAAATCAATCCTTAAAATACCACATATTACATAGATCTTCTATAAAAATTTGAGAGCACTGGGGAAGCCGGGATGGCTTAGTGAGTTAAGCGCTCTCTTTGCAGCCCTGGGTCTAAGAATCAAATCTTGGCCCAAGCCTGTGCGGACCCATATGCTGACCTGGGGTGTGCTTCCCGGGTGGGAGGCCCCCAGTTTGGTTCTCGCTGGGGTGAGCGCCCCATGTGGGAGGCCCCTGCCCAGGTTCCAGGCCTGTGTGGCCCCACACCCACCTGTGTGGAATGAAATTATTGAAAACTGATGATGTACAACTATGGAGACTGCTCTGAGTCGTCCCCCTTGTCTCTCTCTCTCTCTCTGTCAAAAACAATAAAATAAACCTTTAAAAAACATTTTGAGGGCATAGTATTAAGTCAGTTAATGAGAGTGCTTTTATAAAGAACTATCCTAAAAAATCTCAGAGATATCGGTGTCTCATGAACTGTGATAATTAATTCATGAGTGGAACTTAAATTAATAGAAAAGAGATGACTATTACTTTATTTCTCTGCCTCCACTGTGACTGTTAACAAAACAGAGATAGAAATCACTTCAAGTTTAAACTCTAAGAAAAAAGCCTGTAGGACAGATGCCTTGTGTTCATGCCCAAAGGAAAAATTTAGGGTTCCACACATAAAATACCAACTTAACATTCCATTACAGAAGCTGAAAACTGCTTCTGATCCCGGCCAGGGGTAAAAGTCACCTCATCTCCACACAAGTCAGCCACACACGTCAGCCACAGCCCCATCGAAGGCAAAACTGGCCTCAAGCTTTGGACCTGCTCAAGTTCCTGATAAGACTGCTTGTTTGAAACTCCAAAATATCATACCAAACAGTATTGTGTCTCCAAGTATTTCCTTACTCCAAGACTTCTCAAAGCTTTTAAAAAGCTAATATGCAATGTGGACCTCCCAAAGTGGACACAGAATGGGCAGTAAAATCATCTGAGTACATTGCTCCCATTTCTCATCGCATCTTGCAGGACTAATGTCTGATGAAACAGTCTGGGTAATACCACCCAAGATGCCACAAGTCCTACTTCGGGAACCAGGTATCACCACCTTAAACTCCCCACTCAGTCCTGTTCTAGTAACATGTTTGGTTTTCAGCAGCACTGGCTCCTCAAAGAGTGTTCAGATCAAATTAAACTGAAATTGTGCCTCCAAGCAACTGAACCAGTCATGTCTCAAGAAGGCACTGCTTATCCTTATTGGAGAATTATTAACAAAAACAATAGCTTTGGCATCATTTATATAAAGCATCTCCTTATGACAATATAGTGACAACAAAATCAGCTGCTTTCTGGAGCTGGGTATAGAAGTTCATTGTCCTCAGCCAAAAAGAGGAACGTTTCTTTATTCTAGTAATAAATCTGAAAGCTGTAAATAGCAAGATAAATTAAAACTGAAAGAACATTTACATTTACACTGTTTATACCATTTGGTATTAAAACTAGTCTATTAGTAGATAATTCTTTTTCAGTCCAAATCAAAAACATTTAAATACTAGTTTTGAAGAATCATCAACCAGCTCAAAAAATGGGTTGGGCTCACTGAGCTTGAAAATGATAATAGCCAATACTTGTTATGCTGTAATCCATTAAAATCTTATTATAATGCAATGAGATTGGTATTATTGCTATCCCTGCTTAACCAACGAGGAATGGTTTATGCACTATGGAAGAATACCATTAGAAATAAAGAGATCTTTTCTTTATCTCTGAATTTGAACTACTTTTCTCATTGTGGCAAAAAGCAAATTGTGGGATTGTAACTGCTTTTTATTTGATCTATAATATCTATCTCAAAGACTGTGGGAGGCAAATGATCAATAATGCTGGCCCCAGTAATGATAAGAGAAATTCTTTCTGGTTTGCTCCCTAATTCTTTCAGGGGGTGGGGGGTGGGGGGGGGGGGGGTGTTTGCTTGTTTTTTGGTTTGTTTGTTTGTCTTTAAACCAATATTGACATAGGTTATAAATACCCTTCAACAGGCATTTTTCTTCTGATTTATTCAAGTTGTTATCTTTAGAACTGTAAATTTTTACCTTTGTTTTTCCACAACAAATTTGACAGATGAAGTTAACATATAATATAATCCCCAAACCTAATGTGTTTCTGACAAAACCAAACTGTAATGAAATAAATTGAGTGTGACAGAATTTTTGTCCTGGTATTTATAAAAGTATTTCACAAGCAATGGGTCAGGGAGCCACAATTTAAGACCTCAAACTTTTGTCAGTTTACATGGGGTGTGGTGGGGAAGGGCATGAATAATTATAGTTACTTTTATCTCAAATAATTTTTAAATGTCAGTTTCTTTTTCCAAATACTATGCCATAGCTAAAGTTAATTACACAAGGACACACATTATTGAAAAAAAGAATGAGAATATATTATCTTATTGTTTTAAATTACAGTACAAAGAAATTATAGATTTTTAAATTATAATGAATGTGGTCATATTATTACAAATTTTACTTGCATCACCATTTTCCCCTGCTATTTTGCTAATAACTGAGATTTAGATATTAATATAATTGACAATTATAAAAATTTTTACTAGCACATCAGCAATGACTACAATGGAAATCTCTGGTGTATTAGTTTCCATTCCAACCCCTTCTCTTCCCCCTGAGAAAGAATATCATAAAGCAATGATCAGTACCACAGGAATAAATTAGAATCTACTTTAGACTATATAAAAAAGGAAATCATTAGAAAATCTTGGGATTTGTTAGTGTACCCAGTATACTACAGAACCGATCAATGGGTGTATCATGTCACAATGTGTAAGACCTGAATATATTAAATGCTGTCATAGGAGAGACATGCCCGATCCAACTCTTTTCTGATGAGAGGTTTGGCAGGTCACAGAGTGATCATTGACCCAAGACCTGGAAACCAAAGGAGGTTCTGCACTTTGGTAGGAGAGAAACCAATATGAAGGCACTGCAGGTGGGTCTAACCAGAACACTGAATTAAAATCAAATTATAATGAAGTTGAAAGAGAAACAAGCTTTCCTGTTTCATGAGACATAAATCTCACCACTGGATGGTCCAATTTTGTATCTCTGAATATACATGATCTTTTTTTTAAAGACTTATTTTAGGGGAAGCCGGGGTGATTCAGTGGGTTAAGCGCTCACTTTGCAGCACTGGGGACTGAGGATCGAATCCTGGCCCCAGCCCGTGTGGACCCATATGCTGAACTGGGGAGTGCCCCCAGCTCAGTTCTCTCTCTGTCTCTGTCTCTCTCTCTGTCTCTCTCTCTCTCTCTCTCTCTGTCTCTCTCTCTCTGTCAAAAACAATAAAAAACAAAACAAAAATAAATAAATAAAGATTTATTTTAATTGTGTGTGTGTTTGACAGAGAGAGACAGAGAGAAGGGGGAGGGTCCAGAGAAGTGTCCATGGTTGTACATCATTAGTTTTCGCTACAGTTTCATTACACAGGTGGAGCTGCACAGAGCAGGAACAGGGCCAGAAACCTCCTGAATGGGCCCCGGCAAGAATTGAACTGGGGGTACACCCCAGTCCAGCATATGGGTCCATATGGCCTGGAGCCAGAATTCAATCCTAGGACCCCAAGGCAAAGTGAGCACTCAAGTCTATGAGCCATCCAGGCATCCCCAATATACCTGATCTTGAGAAAATTCATTTCCTAAAACACAGGCCCCCTGCAAGGCAAAGGACATAAAGTCTGACAGGAACCTTAGCAGGACAGACCCTTGCTTTTGAGATGACCATTTAACATGTTCCAAGTGAAGGGTCTTGAGCCACCGAAAGGAATGAATACACATCCCAAAGAATTCACTGAGTAAGGAAAAAAAGTGTCACCTTCTTTTTGGCAAAGGCTTCCTTGTTTGGCAGATGCCTATGAACTCGAGTAACACCCCAACTTAGAGGAGCTGCACTGCCAACACATCCTGGGGAAGGAGTGCTTGGTAGTGAGAAAGTCTGGGGCTCCGCACACAAGGCCATCTGGAGAAGGCGGAGGGGGCTGTCTAGACAAGGAGGCAGCTAGCATTAGGAAAGAGAACCAGTGCTGTGACAAACGACACAGGGGGAAAGCAGGTACGGATCATGCCCAGTGTGTGCTCTCAGTGGGCACAAGACGTGGGTGGCAATCGCGCAGTGTGACAGGATGGATCGTCCTATCTGTTGTCAGTCACTGGAGCCTAAACCCAAGCTTCGCAGGGACCTCCCAACTGCGAAGCGCCTCCATGTGGGGTCTTCAGTTAATGAGAAAGCTATTAAGTGGGGTGAATTAGGGTGGGGCAGACATTTTGTATGCTGGGCTTTGAATGTGCCAAGCTCCAAGCCTGACTTTTCCTCGGGATTGTTTCCTGTTGTTCACTAAACAAATCTAATGAGCTAGAAGCATGGGCCAGACATTGGGCTAGGTGCTGCAGTTAAGACAAAGAATAAACCATAGTTACACCTTCAGGCAGCTCTACCCTTATTAACACTCAATCAGTTGGACGCAAAATGAGAGGAAGCGTGCAGAACTCTCTTCTCACAGGAGCCCTTTGTAAGAAACTGTAGTGCAGGAAGGCACCTGGAAAATTTAGTGGAGGGTGGGGAGGCAAAGGTGGGTGTATTAAGAACCTTCCGCACTTTGGCTGAACACCACGGAACCTTGGGCATGTGAATGCATGCATGTATATGCATGTGAATGCATGCATGTGTATGCATGCATATGTGTGCACACTCAAAATAGTGCATAGTGTGGCCCCTATGAGCCTTAGGTATGTCCAGCTACATATAAAATGATTTTATAAGAAAGTCCAATAAAAAGGAAAAGGATAAAGTTATTTCTTAAATTCACAAACCAACAAAGTGTCTCACATGATAGTTTTGGTTATGGTCCCTACAAATGACAAGGAGCTATCTATATCTCCTCCCCCTCAGACTAGAGTCCACAGCCGGGGCCTCTCAGGGGCTGAGATGTTCCCATGTGAAGAATCCACGAGAGAGAAGCCTTGTGTTCATGCTCCCCTCCACCCACACACAGATTATGCCTGATCAGGTTTAGGCATGCACAGCCCAACTCCCTCAGGAAGTCCTGGTTTTGTAGACAAAAGTCTCAGCACTTCACCTTCCAACAATCCCCTCAGAAGCTGCCAGTGTACTGAAAAGTGTCTTTCATTTTTAAAAAAATAACAAAATAAAAAATCTTCAAATAAAAAGTAGTCGAAGCATTGTTTTTTTAAGAAGCAAAATGCACATACCTCAAAATCTTACATTTCAACAAATATCTTAGAAGATAAAAAGGAATAATTAAATCTTTATTTGTTTTTCTTTCTGCACAAATGTTAAGAGAGGCACCAACAGGAAGAACAGTCAAGAAAATCTAGGAACTGAAGATTTGGGTAGAAAAAAAATCTTTTACATAAAATAATTATAGTTTCTTATACTATGCCCTTTTGCCAAAGATTAAAAGGCATTTACTTTATCAGGAGGACAAATGTTCTAAAGAGAACACTTGTATTTCTGTTGTTGTGTTAAAATTAACTTCATTCAGTACAAGAGGGATAACACATAGCACTAGGAATATATGTCTATAAAATAAATCAGAATGAATTTTTGTTTGTTTCTTTATTTGTTAATGCTATAAAGTATTTTTTTCCTTACAAATGTCCCAACCTTTTAGATATATTTTCTGGTGACCTGCACCACATTTAGAGGGTTTACTAAATTTAATGTAGAGAGGGTTTTCACAGAGTCAACCATAATCTTAAAATTGTATCTAATATATTTAAAGAATAGTTTCAAGTTCTTCACCTCATGTTTTATCTATGCTTACTTTCAACCTTTCTATACGTTTACTGGGATAGTCTTAATTTAGGATAGTCATAAATTGTCACTCTAATAACAAAAATAGCAAAACTAAGGAACCAACAATCTCTACACTTTCCTAATACATTATTTCAAATACAGTCCATCCTGTAAAGTAAAGAAGCAAAGTGTTTTTCAAATATCATGAAGGCCCTTTCCTTAATCCAAGATGAATCACTGAGTAACAGGAGAACTAGGGAGAAAATCAGTTTACTAAAGATCAATCTGTAACTGTTTGTGGTAGAACTATGTCACAATGTATTTCAAGCATAAATTGGGGTTTATAACTGTATTATTTTCATGATAATGTAATTAAAGTATGACATTAATTGAGAAACTAAAGGTGAAGACATGATTTCCTTTTATCACATGCCAAGTGTAGTTGTTTCATTTTAATCATTATGTATCCAACACCTAAAATCTGCCAGAGGGGAAATTTACTGCATTAATTTCAATCACTAGAAATTTTAAAGAATCTCTGAACCACTTTAAAAACATTATTTCAATTTTCTATTTCCTTAGCATCACTTTTTAAATCAGATATTCTAGAAAGCATTAAACTGGACAAATTAATTCATTTTATATAATGTTCCCTCTGGTTCTTACAATTTTCAAAATAATTACTCGTCTATCTCTTATATTAATATCTCTGAATCAAAACTACTTAAGTCAACTAAATTAGCCAAGGTTCTCCAGCAAATCAGAATCAACAGGATGTGGATAGACAACTATATATAGAGAAAAGCCTTTATTATAAGGAATTGGCACACACAATTATGGAGTCTGACAAGTCCTGAGATATGTAGGGTGAGGGCAGGCGAGGAACCCAGGAGGGCGGACGGTGTAGCTCCAGTCTGAGTGGAAAGGCCTGAAAACCAGGAGAACCAATGGTATAGTTCCAGTCCAAAAGCCAGCCGCAGGCTTGAGATGCAGAAAGAGCCAAAGCTTCCATTCCAGTCCAAAGGCAAGGGGAAAAAAACAATGTTTCACTTCAAAGGCAGACAGGCAGAAGAAATTCTCTCTTATATGGGGGGAGGGTCAGTCTTTTCGTTCTACTCAGGCCTTCAACTTATCTGATAGGGCCCACCCACCTACATTAGGGAGGGCAATCTGCTTTATTTTACCAATTTAAATGTCAATCTCACTTAAAACACACTCACAGAATCATCCAGATGAATGTTTGACCAAATATCTGGGCACTCTATGGTGTTAATTTTATGTGTCATAAAATTAAACATCACACCAACCAATGATATTTGCAAATCTACCTTTTAAAATTATGTACTCGGCCTTCATTCTTCCAAGTTTCAGAGTTTAAGATTAAAATGTTTCTAAACAACAATTAGTCTACATTAGTCAGAAAAATCTTATTAACAGCAAGTTTTCTTCTCAAGCAGAAAAATGATTCTTTCTCATATTTATTAGAGCTCCATATTATTTATGTTAGTTTTCCCCATAAAATAATGATGTCAAGATCATAAAAAAAAAATGTCAAGCCTAAATTCAAATACCAATCTTCATTTGGCATCTTCGCCCAAAACTCCAAGAATATCGTTAATGCTGCTACAAGGTAAAGACATTTTATAAGAACATAAAATGGAAAGTAAGAATTCAAGAATAAATTAACATAAATGTCACAGAACAACCTTAAAATGTACATGAAGAAATAATTCACATATACTGAACTCCCATCACAAATGGTTCAGAAACAGGTGAGGTCAGATGGTCAGTAGAGCTTCAGGCTCACAGAGGGCTGTACCTTTGTCATCACAATGATTCAGGGGCTGACTTTTTGCAGTTTCCGAAAAGCAGTTTTGTTCAGTTCTCCGAGGCTGTAACAGGTTCAATGGAATAGATCACAATAATCTAATAAAAAAGAAACCTATTTAAATCCCAAATCATTAATTATTTAAGTGTAAGATTTTGTTTGACCCAAGAACTAGGGACACATCTATAGGAATAATGTCCTTCCTAGGAGTTAGGGGCGGGGGAGTGTGCTTCCCTGGAAGCAAAGTTAGCAACTGGCAGCTGGCATGGTGAGAACAGAGGAGCAGTAATTGTAATTCTCCTTAGGGAATGAGCTGTGTAGCCCCATGAACTACCCTTCTCAGCCTTAGGGATATTCTTGTGTAAAGAGCAAGATGACTCATTAATAATCCAAACATCTGCCCTATGGATAGCACAGGAGAAGAACTGCAAATTCCTCCTCTGCACCTCTTGTCTTTTATAGACTACACAGGCACTTATTTGCATTTATTACTACATCAGTCCCCTTATTTTAGCTTACATAATAGACTGCTGTCTGTTTCCTAATGATGTAAAGGGAGGCGCCTCAATGGCACCAATAAAATGAAGCCAGAATTCTGTTTAGGGCTTGATTTTGCCCCTCAGATAATTACCTCAATTATCCAATTCCAGTGAGAGGGATAAGGAAATGAAGGAACAGAAAAATGTGTCATAGTGTGTAATGTTGACTTACCTCTCCATCAAAGTAGGATAAAGTAGACATTTGAATAAAGAGCTGTAAATGTGATATGAAAAGTAAACTACAGGTATTGTCTTACAAACAAAAAACACCCTAAGAAAAATTTTACTATGGTAAAGCTAAAGTATTTCTATGTAGAATTATTTATTGATACACTGAATATAATATATAAATTTAAGAAATTCAGATTAACTAAAAATATTAGAAAAGCAAAACTTATCAAAACTGTAAATCCCGTGGTGATAATATAAACCAATTTGAATCACAAAACCCACAAGGATTATCAGTAACTAGGATGAGGCAAGAAAAAAATTAAACTACAAAAAAATGAGAGATTTTGACTCACCTGTACTAAATGTGGGAAGTTCAGAAGTCTCACACCGTCAAGCAATGTCCTCTGCCACCCAAGTCTGGGGTGTACTCCTCGCCTCCCTCATGTCTTCATGCTCTTGCTTCCTCAGCTTCCTGTCTCAGGCCCACCACTGTGAGCACTCCTTTGCATTTGTCCCTGGTCCATCTCCCTCACCAGCAGGATCAATCAGTTATGCCCAAAAGTGCCTTTTTGCAATCCCCATGCAGCTGAATATAGCTAGAGAAAAACCCACAATCACAATGACAAGGCATAAGCTATCTTGAGAGTAATATGCTAAGTGAAAAAAGTCAGACAAAAAAGAATGAGAATCATATATTTTCACTCAGTGGGATATTAAACAGAAAGCAACCAGTGAAAAAACAAAACAAACATGCAAAGAAACAAAAAGCAAACAAACTCACAGACACAGACAACAGAAGGAGGTTACCAGAGGGGAACGGGAAGTGGGAGAAGAATGAAGAGGGGAAAGGGGGTCGAATATACAGTGATGGAAGGAGACTAGACTTCAGGTGGGTGGTGAGCACACATGCAATATACAGATGATGTAATGTAGAATTGTACACCTGCAACTTATATAATGTTAACCAATGTGACCCCAACACATTTAATTTAAAAAGAAAAAAGAAAGAACACTTAGCACTACCACCAAGTGACTCACAGAATTATCAAGAAAAACTGTCCACAGTGAAAAGTACCATCTGGGAAACAGTGGAACAAACCCAAGAGACCTTTTGGTGTCTGGCTCAGAATCATCTCCTGAACACTGATCACTCTGAGTCAATATTCTCATGACTCCAAGAAAATAAAGTTATATAATTCATATACATTGTAGTTCCTAGTGGACATGAGCAGCCTTAATCAGGCCCAGATCCCAAAAAGCTTTCCTTAAAATTCCATAACCTTGGGGGGGAACTCTATTTGGCTTCATCCTCACCTTTTCTTTATTTGAATATTAACTGCTGGGCATTCTGATCCTATCAACTGCCTTTCACACCTTATCAGTGCCCGTGAGAACCATATCTGCTGCCCTGCTGATAGTCCTTATTTTGAGTGTAGTTTCTACCTGCCCAGCACCCCTGTCCCACCACCAAATAATGGAAATGCAACAGTGGCATCCATTCACTTGGAGGAAAGCATAAAAAGACTCTTCTGAAAACCTTCTGGCAAACTGTAACATGAGGCGAGAATGTTTCCCGTCACTCCCTTTCATTTGGGATGCCACAACCCAGGCTCTGAACACAGCCATCCAAGATGACAGGAAATTAAAGTCACACTACTGGGAAATGAGATGCCCTAATGTTACCACTAAAGGCTGGTGATAGATATGTGAGCTTTTGTTACCAATCATGAGATATCACTTCTCACCCAGAGGAAAATAATAGATGAGTTCATTAGACTTTCGGCTGAGAGACCTGTTTATAACAGCAAAAAAAAAAAAAAAAAAAATGCTGTATAGCCTCCAACCTGATATGTCATCCCAGGAGACAGATGAAAAGTCCAAGATGTGTCAACTGCCTATAAAGCTCCATGCAAAATCCCACATGAAATATTGAGTAAAGGGATTGCTCCTGGCTCCTGAATAATGACATATCAATACATAGGAAAGAACAAGATCATGTGAAGGTGTCTGGATCATTTGAAGGTGTCTGAGCTACCTTCTAGCCAGACTCCTGAGCAATTCCTCCACCTTGTTCTTTATTTCTAATACCTTCCCAGTCCTCTGACCTTGTGCTGATTTCTCCTGGTGTGGCAACACCTGCCATTGAGTCCAGCACACTTTAGGACACACCCAGGAAAGAGCTAGAACTGAAACAAATCAGGAATTGTGTTTCCATCTGAATCTGATTCAAACCACCCAGAGAAACTGCAAGCTCAATCAGGAAGCACCTAAATGTTCACAAAATCAGTTCTATAGATCTAAAGGTTTTGTTTGTTTTTTTCCTGGACTCTGAATGTTTATCTTTTACAGGTCTGTATGATATCATGCCATCTTTAATTTCTTCCTTTTGTCACTATAAAGTAGCTACAGAGCTCCTGATAACTTCCCCCACTTGCCTTCCATCTGAAAGGAAAGAAGATTATAAAAAGGAAACACTGCTTCCAAGAACAAAAACACAGAAAATGATTAAGATGACAAATCATGTTTGTTTCAAAGTGTTTGTTTCACCTTATCTTTTTTATAAAGGAGGCAGTTGGTTTATATTTCATTTAGAAACCAACTGCTTATAAGAAGAACTAACAACTGTGAAATTCTCTTTTGAAAAAAAGCAGGTAATATATATACAGAACAATTAGCAGCAAACACTTTTTAAATATATCCAGATTCTCTGCTTCTAGAACACATCAATAATCCCAAAACAATCTACACGGTACAAGGCCTGCCCACGGGGAAAAAAAGAGATAACCCCTATTGTTTGCCTTTTCCCCTCTGTAAATTCATGACTCCATGCTCTCATGTCATCTTACAGTAGACAACAATAGAAGCTATATACATTCTGACCTTGTGAGAGAACTTCACAATGTACCAATGTGATGTCTAACTTTCATCTAAGATTTCCAAATGGTGGGGGTACAACAGAGGATTTGGGAACAGAAGAATGTTGGAGACTGCAATTGTTTCCAATATCCAGTTTTCTTTTTGTTCTTTAAAAGCAGCTACCTATACTGTTGTAGGTGGCAATGTGCCTGGGTTATATATATATATATATATATATATAAAATTCCCAAACTCCCTTGTATTTAAGAGCATCTAAAGATTTAGCAAATGAGGTTTCTGAAAAAATGCTACAAAGGGAGCTTTGACTGCCTTTATCCTTCCTCCTCTTCTTCCTCTTGCTATCTGGAATGTGGGTGCGATGGCCAGAACTCCAGCAGTTACTCTGTGAATATGAGATTGACCTTGAGGATGGAAAACCTGGCCTAAGAACAGTGGAGCAAAAAGACAGAAACAGCTGACTATATAAATATAATAGCCAATGATGACCTGACTATCTACCTTAAGATTTCTCTTGTATGAGAGAAAAATAAAGCTCTCCCTTAAGTTACTAGTATCTCCATTACTGGCAGCTGAAACTAATCTCAATTGATTCAAAGTTGTTTGACTCTCTCCTAAAAACACTTTATACTGCAACACTGTACTATATGTGGCAGATTGATACCATCACTAATTCACGGTCCACAGAATCCACTGATTCCCCAACAAGCCTGGAATGCGCACTCATCATTTCATCCTCCTAACTCAACCAGAGTTCCTCCAAAGCTCTTCAAATTTCTTTTCCTTTTTTTGGGGGGGGGGGGTTGTTTTTTTTGTTTTGTTTTTTGTTTTGTTTTTGATATTCCATATAAATTTTAGGATGCATTTTTTTTTTTTTTTTGCAAAAAACATCACTGAGATTTTAATAAAGATTAAATTGAATCTGTTGATCATTTTGGGTAGTGTTGACATCTTAACAATATTAAGTCTTTCAATCCATGAATGTGAGATGTGTTCCCATTTATTTATGTCTTCTTTAATGTCTTTCAGAGATGTTTTGTAAATTAAGTTTTCATTGTGTGAGTTCTTTACCTCCTTGGTTAATTTAATTGCCAATTTTTTTTTTCTTTCTAAATATTTTTTTTCTTTTTTTATTTTTTGAATTTATTGGGGTGACCAAATCTCTTCAAATTTCTACAAACCTCTATCTTCTTTTCAACCCCACTCAACTCTTGGCATAAGATCTTGCCTTCCACTTTGGAAAAAAAAAATGGAAGAGGAGGAGAAGAGGGAGGGGGAGGGAAAGGGGAAGGAGGGATGAGGAGAAAGGAGGAGGAAGGAGGAGGGAGAAGAAGAAGAAGAAACCACTGGATAAGGGCTGACACAGCTCCCTCTGACAAATCTACAAGCCCCCTTGGATTTATGAGTCAGTAGGGATTAGGAGCCCAGACTCAGGATTCAGAAAGACGTGGTTGGTGTCTCATCCACTTGCTATGAAATCTTGGAAAGGTCCCTTACCCTAATTATCAAGTCCTCATCTATGAAATGGGAATGATAGGTATAGCTGCACTTCATGCGCTTTTGAAAGGAGTAAATGAGATGAAGTTTTAGCATACTTTGACACAATACCCAGAACATAAGAAACACCGACACCATATTAGTTCATACTATAATTAAGTCTACACGATCTCTGTCACAGTCACCACAGTGCAAAGGGCCTGACACACAGGAAGACATAATAAATATTTTCTGCATGAATTATACATTAAATAAATTCTATTTAAAATTTGGGGGAAATCCCTGTAAAATAAAGATTGAGGGGAAGCCGGGATGGCTTAGTGGGTTAAGCGCTCACTTTGCAGCGCCGGGGACTGAGGATCGAATCCCGGCCCCGGCCCTTGCGGACCCATATGCTGAACTGGGAGCTCCCCCAGTTCAGTTCTCTCTGTCTCTGTATCTCTCTCTCTCTCTCTCTCTGTCAAAAACAATAAAAATAAAATAAATAAATAAATGGCAAAAAAGATTGATATGAATGATAAAGCCCATGTTGCAGATAGAGAGATATAGATGTGTTTGTGTAACTTATCCAGAGTTGCACCATCAGCTAACTAAGACAATCACATTCTCTGAATTCTTTTTGTCTCTAAGGGAAAAAAAAATTGATGTAGAAATGCACCTGGCTGATTTTCGCCATGATCTTGCATTGGACTAATTGAGAGACCATCAAGGGTTACCACAAAACAAATGATGCCTAGCTCCTTAGAGAAGCCAGATAAAAATCAACACAGCGAGAAAAGAATATAAATCAATTATAATATTAGTGGCATATCATTTTAAAGAAAATGATGAGGCTTTGGCTTTCCTAGCAGATTCTGGATACTTGGGAAGGTAAGATTCATATTAAAAAGTATAAGTAAATAGTATATAGGAGTCTGTTAAGATGAGTTCAAGAAACAATGCCAGTAGAATTTTTAAATCACCTTCCATATATAAAATCAGATTAAAAAACCAAACTAGGTAAAAATCCATTCATACACACTGATGCCCACAGTGACACAGAATGTAATATAACCAATGAAATGGGGTTAGAAAACATTACCAAACAGCATGAAAACCACCCAAACCTCCCATAAGTTCAGTCAGTAACAGCATGCCAAATAATAATCAGTATTTTGGAAAAGGAAGTAAAAACACATCTTCAAGTATGTATGGCCTATAAGAAGTATAATAGAATATCCCTTTTATAGTATTTTATATAGAAGAGTGAATAACTACACATGCAGTTTCTATTAGTCTGAATCATATAGAGGGGATACAGGAAGTCAGAGATACTGGAAGATATCCTAAAAAAACAAATGTATTCTAATGAAAGCTGTTTAAAAACATTTCTGAACAATAAAGAGAAACAGTATGAAAGCATGAATTACAAATTAATGAAGTGACTAACTTTATTAGCCATTTTAATATAGGAATACTGATAATAGATATCCTAAGAGGTGAATCAAGAGACACTCATCACAGGCAACAAAACAGCGTTCTCAAAGGAACACTTCCTTCTTGACATTAGCAGAGTCATTATCCCACCATGTACTTTAGAAGGAATCACTGAGGAGTTTGTTTGAAATTCTCAGTGTTTTACAGTCAATGTTACCAGTCTCTCTGACAATAACTTCAGTTTTTCACATGTAATAATGTTCTCTATGACCTCAAGAGATGGTTAATTTTTTCTTTATTCCAAATGGCCCATGAACAAAATACAGGTCTATTCAGGATTTGCAAGATCCCCATGGCTCGAAGCTAGCTAGCTAGCTATCACCTAAAATCAAACTTTACGAACAAGCCTGCTGCTCTAATTACCCTTCATTTCCTCACATGGCTGAAGTACTGCAGTTCAGCTGAACAAACTGAGTGCGAGTTCCGCCTCCACCAGGACTGACCTAGCCAGCCACCATCCTGCCTGTGGATCTCCTGTTTCCACCTGGATTAGATCATCGTTCACATCTTTCCAAATATGCCACCAAGTTATTCTATTTGATTTTTTGTTGTTGTTAAGTTTATTGGGGTGACATTAATTGATATCAATTACATTGTTTCCAGGTGTACAATTCTACATTACATTGTCTATACATCGCATTATGTGCTCACCACCCCGAATCAGCTCACTTTCCATCACCGTATGTTTGATTCCCCCTCCCTACTCCCTCCCACCCATCTCTCCCACCCACCTCCCCCCTTACCCTCAGGTAACCACCAAACTATTGACTGTGTCCATGAGTCTTTGTTCCTTTGTTCCTTTCAGTTTCATATTCCACCTATAAGTGAGGTCATATGTTTGATTCTTTCATTCTGACTTATTTCACTTAATAAGATGTTCCCAATGTTCATCACAGCACTGTTCATGGTGGCCAAGTCATGAAATCAACCAAAGTGTCCTCTGATAGATGACTGGATAAAGAAGCTGTAGTACATTTATACAATGGAATACTACTCAGCAATAAGAAAAGACGAAATACAGTACAGCAATTTGTGACATCTTGAAAACATCTACTTGATTTTTGACATCAATTTGCATACTGACTTGGTAGGTCTTGAGTTTATTTGCTTTCAGACACTAAGGAGGCAGCTTTGTCAGGGGCAAAGTCTATACCTGTGTGCTTTAAATAAGCAGCCTTCGCTGGACATGAAACATTGAGTCAAAGCACATTTCACAAGGCTCTATTTTTCCATGAGAAATATAGCTCTACATTAAAACAGCAAAGCACTAATATTACCACAAATCATACCACTAAAAGCAAAGAAAAAAAAAATAAATGCATAAAGGCACAGCTGGATATGAACTATTTATTTAAGCTAATCATAATCTCCCAAATCTAATTAGAAAATTCACCATTCATTCATCAATTATTTATTAATGAGTACTCTGTGTTAGCTGCTGTGCAAAATATTCTTATCAAATAAAAAGCCTTTTAGGGTACAGAGATCACATCAACTGGTTACACTATGTCAAGGTCTCAGAGCTTTTCTGACATCAGGAGTCCTTCATTACATGCTAACACCTTCCAAGTGAGAATTAGTTTACCTCCTCAGACTTCTTACCTTAAAGAAACTTCCAATTATTTAAGCCTGTCATTGATCTTCTGTTGTACATGCCTCTATTATCCCATTATCCTTTATCAGAAATCTTTAATGATTCTGACTCCAATAAATGTTATTTTAATAAATACGTGGGGTGTGCTGAGTATTTTTCAGGCAGTGTGTTCTGTGTTACAGATACATGGTGAACAAAGCAGTGGAAAAGGTCCCACTCCCATAGAGCTTATCATTGAGCAGGTACTGAGTAAAGGCAAATAAGATACATATAAAACATGTCCAGATGCTCTTGTTCATTCCTGTCACTATTCTTATCATTTGTTTATGTGACTAACCTGTGGGTTTCAATTCTTGAAACAGAGTAGAAAGGCAGTAAATATTTTATAAACGAAAAGTTTCAGTACCTCTCTGTGTTGACAAGAAGAAAACACTCCTCCATAAAAGATGGCTGCCACCAGTAAAGAACAAATTAGGACTCACTAAGAAAATATCTTCAGTCATTTCTATCAACTCCTACCTTCTAGGAGTCGTTGCTATCTAATATCCATCCTCCCCCTTGGCTCTTTCCAAGTGGAGCCATGGTTTAGTTCAGGTTTTCCCCTCAGGGCAGCCCATACTTCTCAGGGGAAACAGAACCCATCCCCAAGGGTGAGTCCTGAGAGCCTACTCCTTCACTATCCTCTCATTGGTGTTAATGACTTGGTGTTAATGGCCTTGGTGTTAATGACTCAGGGGTGAGCACATGGCCTAAGTTAGCCACTCAGACCTGAGGAAAGGAAAGGAAGCCCTTTCTTCTATTACAACGAGGGACAGTTGCTGTCGGTGGTGACAATATTCTGGTGGAAGCCAGCTTAAGAAAAAGAGTAACAGAACAGAAGAGAGTAGAGCTGAGATTCTAGAGAAACACAGCCTGACCTCTGGCTTCCAACTAAGTGTAAGAATATCTGCTTACTATTTGTGCCAGTTTAAGCGGTGTTTTCTGTTACACAAAGTTACAAGTATTCTCATGTAATCCTCTAGAAACTATTGGTTGGACTGCAAATTAGGAAACACAAGCACATGTTTTAGAACACATGCATGTTTTTAAATGTAAATTATGACTAAAGGACAGCATATCTCCTCCAAGACCTAATTGGAGAGTGAGGCATCTGTGACTACAGTTGTGAAGTGAAACCGATATTTACCACAAACAATTTTAAGGTTCTTTTACCTCTGTCTAAACTCGGTATTTAATACCTTCAGAACACTTAGAAGTACATACTTTGATTTTAAAGTTGTTTCTTTAAATTGAAAAGGCGTTCCTTCCACTTAAAAGCAACATAAAACAATCTATTCCCATATTGGATAATTCATTCATTCACATGAGAAAAAAAGGTTAACAGTGAATAACCCAGGAATGAGACACATTTAAAAGAATCATGGATCATAAAATCACAGCTGGGAAAAACTTAGAGAGTCTCTAGATTAATGCTTTTCAAACTTTTCCACTGAAATGCATGAGAAAAATGTTTTCATGAGTATGAAAACAGTGCCTAAAGTAGCCTGTCAAAAGCATGAAGTATGTTTGACATTTGACTTTTTAATCTTAAAAACACAAAGGAATTTTGATTTTCCAGTGCAATGTATTGTTTACATATGTTTTTCCCCAAACTCTTAGTGAAATTAGTAGCCCAGGAAGTTGCACAGCATCTGTACTGTGCTGACCTCACTGGCACACCCCTGCGCATCCCCACCGGCAGATGGGATGCTCACCCAAGAGCAAGCATGCAGCTATGAACATTACCCTCTTGTCACAGATCAGAGAACTGAGGCGAAGAGGGGTTAAAAATAAAGTTGCCCCAAATTCTAAAGATAGTTATTGGCAGAGCTGAGAACAGAATCAAGCTCATTCTAACTTCTAAGACCAGTAATCTCTCCAATTGCTTCTTTTGATCTTTGTATGAAAATAAGAACAACCCAAATTAGGTCAGCTACAGCTCTAATCAACTTCATGAGACTATGGGTCATAGATTGAACATGCTCAGCCTCGATGCCTTTGCACTTGCTACACCTTTCCTCCAGAAGGCTCTTCTGACTCTCTGCCTGGCTGGTTTCATCCCAGCACTCCTATCTCAACTCAAATGTTACCTCGTTAGAGAAGAGGATTTCACTGACCACCCTATCTAAAGTGGTCCTCCCAGCCCCAGTTACCCTGGACCATACCAATGTGACCTGATTCCTTCCTAGGGCATATTACAACACAAAATTACCCTACTTATGTATTTATTCCCTTGTACATTGTCTGATTCCATCCCTCTTGAATACAAGCTTCGCAAAGGAACAGTCCTTTTCTGTCTTGTTCACTGCTCACACCAAAACTGAGAGTTCACACATAAATGATGCTTGAAAAATATGCTTCAATAATGAATGAGCACCCTACACTCTCCTGTCTCTTTTCCAAGATGCCGCTCTCCTACCGTGCCTTTCCTCCTTCCAATCTGCCTGTGCAAGTATTATCCATCTAAGGACAACTCAAATCTTACATCTTTCAGGAAGCCTCCCCTCCTCCTAGACCTATTTACTGACTTGCTTCTGAGAACACTGAAAACAGGAAACTTGCCTTATTCATGTTTGCATTCCCAGATCCTAACATAAGGTGGGCCTTTGAGCCCTGTCACTTCCGTCACTTGCTCATTGTCTTTCTCATCTCAGTGCACTTTGTCTGTGTCCTAAAAGACCATGTTAAGATTATCCTACTTGTGCTTGATCTCTGAGTATTTTCCATTATGCCAATTCTGTTCCCTAAACACTCCAATGCAAATTTTAATTCTGTCATTTCATTTTATCCCTCGTTGCCATCTTTTTCACATGTCATCTGGGTTCTCTGTTCTCACCTCAAGGCAATCTTTCCTTTGGGTTTCACATACTTTCACTGGATTCTGCCTCTTTATAGTCAATGCAGAATGCCCAAGTTATTTAAAATAGCACACTATTGCCTGTTATAAATTACGCTAAGTAATCTCTTCCTCTGGTCCTTTAGCTTGATACTTCTTTCCCTTAATCTGCACTATTTTATGAGCTCCAGCTTCCTGTTTTCATCCTAGAAGTAGGGGCCTTCTATTCAGACTCACGTGTTGACCGAACAGGTGATTCGAGAGCTCTTAGCCTCACTCAGTATCCGCCAGAAGCAGGTCTAACCCCAGAGACAAGGAAAAGCGGTGACTGGTATGTCAGGTTTTCCTGCCTCCAAGAGTCTAGCCAAATTCAGAGCAAGTCTAATGGACCTAGGTGGATCTTCTCACAATTTCGTGGAGGAAAAACCAGCATGCACAGGGTAAAGTATTTCTTAAAATGCAATGCATAGTGCAATATGTTCTGCCCTGTTTTCTGAATTTATTGCTATCAAATCGACATTGAAAGTCAAAGGAAAACAATTAAAGCCTCTTTGCAAGAAACAGAATAAAAGAAAAAAGCAATATGCCAAAAACTGAAACTTGAAAATTGCTAAATTTAAGGACTAGAGGAAGAGAAAGAAAGAAGAAATAGTCCAGAGTGAAATGAAAACCATGTCAAGATACAAAGATAACATGAAGTAAATAGGGAGGGTTAAATATTGAAAAGGGGTGTTCATCAATGTCAATGATGTCAGCAAGGAAAAAGAATGAATTACTGCATGGTTAGCAAGCCCCTGATATCCTTGGAATTTTCACTGGGATACAAAGAATAACATTTTGGCAGGTGATTACGCAATGAGTAGAATGATAAAGAAAGGAAAACCAAGGCATACTTGTTGAGGAAGATCAACAGTGAAATACAAGGAAAAAATAAGTAGTAGTCATCTATTTTAATATTTCAAGAGAGACGTTAAAATCTATAAGCACTACTTAAATCTCTAAAAACAAATGACAAAACTTCCTTTTTTGCGTTTGGGAAAACTATCTCAGGTTGGGAAAATAGTGAGAATAACCATTATGTACATTGTTTTTTAAATGAAGGGGCACAGTGGTATGGGGGAGGGTAGGAATTAAACTTCAGAAATCTAACAACATTAGATAAAATACCAGTGAGAAAAGGCTCTGTGATTTTTTTCTAAAATTGCATCCCAAAATTTTTTCCTTAACTCTGCTAAATCACCATGAAATTTTTGGACCCATCTTTTCAAGAATTTTGTTAAGGGAAGCTGGGATGACTCAGCAGATTAAACGCTTGCGTTGTAGCCCCAGGGTCTGAGGATGGAATCCCTGCCCGGCCCTGCCCCGAGCGAGCCCATATGCTGAGCTGAGGTGTGGCCCCAGTTTGGCTCTCACCGGAGCAAGTTTCCCATGTGGGAGGCACCTGGTTCGGCCCCCAACTCGCAGGGGCGTGCCTCCCAACGCAGGAGGCCCCCGGCCCAGTTCCTGCCCTTGGAGGCCTCCGCCCACCTGTGTGGAAAGAAACCATGTGGAAAAACGGATGATATACAACTGTGGAGACTGCTCTGGACCCTCCCCCTTCTCTCTGTCTCTCTTCAGTCTCTGTCTCTCGCTCTCAAAAAACAAACAATAAATAAACCAATAAAAATTAAAAAAAAAAAGTTAAAAATTTTTGTTAAATTGTTATATGTCCCCAACATCAACTAGAGGTTATTTGCCATATTGTAAAGGCTATTTACAACTAAATAAAGCAGTGAATTTGTATGGTTTCGTGGCTAGACATTACCACACTCATTGACAGGAAGGTAATAGCAGAAGAAAATTCTTTTAAATGGTGTTTAAAAATATGTATCTTTATAAGTAAGAAAACATCATTAAATATTTCCTTTCATATCTTACATGCTGAGTGTACCAAAGATCTAACTATTCTTTTCAACTACAATCCAGCAAGACTAAGTGATAACATAAAAACTTCCGGCCTCAAGCAAACTTGGTAAAGGCAGTGGAACCCATGAACTAAAAGTGTTGTGTATTTCATCTACAACTCCAAAGAGAGCCTCATAGGACTCCATCCACTCAGAAGCACAAAACCACAAACTATTAATATTTCATTGTTCTTACTTCATCAGTCGTTTAAGAAAGGTGATATATTAGAAATTCCCCCACTCTAAAACCTAATTCCTACCCTGGAAAAAAAATCATCTGGATTATCTACCAATTGCTTAAATATTTTAACATTTAGAGAGAAATTTACTCAAACATGTATTTATTGAGGACTCTGAGACTTAAGAAAATAGGTCACTCTGACACTGACTGACTCTATTGGTCAAATTAGCAAAAGGATAAAGATTACCGGGTATATACACTACAGAAACCGTATCCAAGGCATTAGGCTCAAGGGGCTATAATCAGAGGCAAGAAAAACTCACAGATCACCAAGGTGGTTTAACGGCAGTGAATTTAGCATGGGATGATATTCCTAGAGGCAGCAACTTCCATTTTTATTCACCGTCTTTTCTATGTGTGACATCTTTTAGCCTTTAGCTTAATTTTTCTTCTAGACACTGTATTTAGTGGTTGAGCCTGTTTCCAACGCAAGTTAAGGTTTGATGATCCGTCCTAACCTTTTCCTTGAGTCCAGTCAACACAAAGGGTGCTGGCACCACCATTCCAAGTCTTACACTGGCAGCGCAGCAAGACTGAGATTGCACCTTCTCCCGGAGGAGCTGCTCAGGGCTCAGCATCCTCCACACACTAATTCTCCAGAGCAATCTACACTAAAAGATGAGATCACTTGTATGTCATTAAACTAAAAATAAATAGTCTTATGTTATATGTAAATGACTGCTGACATTTTTCCCAAACATTAACTCTAATCCTAGGAAGAAATCAGCTTAGCATTTTGTTGATTTTGAAATCTATATATCATGTGAAACACATAATATTTATTACTTCTTCTTCTACACAGTTATAGGTAGGGTATGCATCCTAATTTCTGCATAATCCATTCACCCAACAAAAACTAATTCAGGTCCTACTGTGTACCAGCTACTATTATAGGCTCTGAGGACACCATAATGAAATGAAATGAAATGAAATAAAGAAAGTGGTATCTCTGCCCTCATGGAGCTTACATTTTAGTGGATGAATATATAAATGCACCACCTATATATGCAGTGCAGTAATGTCCATTCATCACAGTTAAATCTACTCCCCTTCTAAAACTTGGAAATATTTAAGTAGCATTAGGTATCTAAACAAGGCACTAAGTAACTTTTCTTCTATATAGTATTAAACGATAGCCCAGAGCCAAAGCTTAGCAGATTCACATAATATTCTGTGGGCTTTTTTTTTTTCATTTCCTATAGCAGGTTGTTCTCCCTTGCATAAGTTATGTTTAATAAAAAGATTCTTTTTTCCATTCTTAACCCCAACAACCTCCCCCAGCAGCATTACTCATTTTCACAAAATACGGTATACCAAAAAATGTTCTCATGCAGTTTGTATTCTGATATGAGAGCATCTTGTCTTCAATGCTAGTTCTTGTCCTTGCTCTCATCTTTTAAAAGATCTTGATGATCTACTTGATGTGACACACCATGTGAGTACTTCTTATCTTTTCAGGTCATGTCTTGCAACTCACTTCATACCCACAGATTTGCTTTGTCTCTCAACCACCACAAGCTCCATCTCACCTCCAGGACTTTGCTTACACTTTACCCACTGCCTAGAAGAGGCTTTGGCCACACTCTTTCCCAGGCATAATGTCTATTCATCTTTTAATACTTAGTTCAGACATCATCTCCTCCAAGAAACTTTCTCTGATCCTTGTATCTCTACCCCCTGGGGAGACTTTAATTTTATTTCATCCGTGGTCCATAAGAGAAAAACCACATTAACCAAACTTCCCACACCATACTGTCATCATCTAAGCAGCAGATCTAAAAGGTGAGACAAAGCCCTGGGCAAGTTTGTAGATCAGTGTCTCATACAGCACCCTCCATATAGCAGATACCATAAAACATGTTTGCTGAATAAACACTTGAATGAATGTATAAAAAAAATACTTCAATGAATTTTTAACAGTAAAAATAGCAAGTGACCAAAACTTGTGAAAGTAACAAGTTCCCTAAACCAAAGAATATTCCGTAACTCAGCCCAATGGTTTTCATCTTTTTCAACACAAGATATCTATTTATGTAGCTTTTTGTTTTAACTAGATTTTAAACAAAATTAAATGTTTGTTTAAACTTAAAGAATCCTACGGGGATCACGGAAGTTGATAGAGGAAATATAGTAAAAAGCAACTAAAAGCAAATATTAGTTATGATATTTACCCTTTCTCTGCCCACATGAGATTCCAGAAAGAACTTCATTAGCTAAGATCTTCCTTTACCTACGAGGTAATAGAAGGGAAATTGCCAAGGCCCTCAAGCCAAGGAGTGGGTGACATCAACTTTATCCTGAGCAATTGAAACCTGCCTATAATGTTATGTCCTCCAAAAGAGGTCTAGACGAAAAAGAGAAGTTCACAAGTTTTCATGGACCATTCTTCTATACCCTTGGCAGATGCCCTTCTCACAAACACATGAACTTGAACTTTAGCTGTGAAGACTCCCTTCATAGTCAAGATGTTGTTTTTTTATTTGTTTCCCTCAGTTAAAGTTGCTACTTTCTTATCTCTGGGCCAGCTATCTTTGTAATAAAATTTGTATGCTAAATAGTTTTGGGTTTCTGTTGTATAATTAAGAATGTAGAGATGCTGGGATAGCTCAGCGGTTGAGTGCTTGCTTTGAAGTCGTGAGATCCTGGGTTTGATTCCGAGCCTCGGCCAGTGCAACCCCATTTGCTGAACTTTGGCACAACTGGTAACTGCCACGATGGCTCAGGGGCAAAGGCTCTTGCCCCCCACATGGGAGGTCCCCGATTTGGTTCCTGTCCCACTTGGCCCCACATCCATCTGTGTGGAATTAAACCATGTCATAACTATGGAGACTGCTCTGGGCCCTCCCCCATTCTCTCTCTTTCTCCATCACCTCTTCTCAAACAATAAAATCTTTAAAAAAAATCAAAACAATAAAATAAAATTTTTTAAAAAGTATCCATATCTGGCTTTTGCTCTGGGTTCCTGGGAGGAAGCTTCGAAACTCAGAATGCCCAAGTGACAGGACTGTCTATTACAGTAGGTCCTCAGGCCACTGCTGAATTTATGCTAATGAAGTCACTCCTGATGGGCTCTTAGATAGTATCAGGATTGGGGCTGGCCACGCTGGAGAGAGGAGAGGGATGCCATTTTGAATCACATGGTATCAGCTCAATCTCTGGGGAGGAAAAAGAAGCTAAGAATTGAGTTCAATCATATGGCCAATGATTCAGTAAATCAGGCCTATGCAGTGAAAGCCCAATAAAAACTCTGAGAACTAAGGCTCTGGTGAGCTTCCTGATAGGTGAACAAATTGATGTTTCTGGAAGACAAAGTGTACTACTTCTAAGGAGAGAAGGTATGAAAGCTCTGTGTTCAAGACTCTCCTAGACTTAGCCCTATATGTCTTCATTTGGCCGATTCTTATTTGTATCCTTTATAATAGTAATATAGCCATAAGCAGGTAGTCCTTTCCTCATACCTATGGGTCATCCTAGTAAATTATTGGCCCTGAGGGGATTGATTGTAGGAAACCCTGAATTATGGCCAGTTGGTCATAAGTGCAGTGCAAATTTATCAGACATGAGGGCAGTCTTTTGGGGACACTGCCCTTTAATGCCCCCCTTGACTCCAGGAGGTGGTTACCATCAGAACTGTATTGCAGATTTACATTAGTCTATCATGGGAACCATACAATTACCATATTTATTCAGAATGAATATAAAGTGTCAGGCCTGGAGTCAGAGAACTTAGGTCCAGGGCTAAACCTACCATTTAATAGCTCTGTGATCTTGGGCAACCCTCTTAACTGTTCTGAGTGTCAGTTTTCTCAACAGTAAATGAGTGGGGCTGGACTCGGTGCTTCCACCATTTCCCATCTTTGTATTGTTCCCATTAGGCCTCAATGTGGAGAAAAGCCAATGATCACTTTTTCCTCTGGATGCGTTCCTTCTATGGCTTCTCTCATTAGCAATGGCTTACAGGCAGGTTTGAGGCCTTTCCACTTGCTGTTCCCTCTACTTGGAATGCTCCTCCCACAGGTATCTGTCATTTACCGCCTAACTTTCTCCAAGTTTTTTTTTGCACAAATGTAATTTTTCTGTTGATTCTTGCTAGTTACGTTATCTATGATTTCAGACCCTTACCCAACACTTGACCATCTCCTTCTATGCTTTATTTTACTTCATGACATTTATCACTAACTAATACTCTATATATGGCAATGGCTTCTCTATTAGTTAGTTATCACTAATACACTATATATGGCAATAGAATGTAAGCTCTGTGCGGACTACAATTTTTGCTGTTTGTAATTGACAAATGAACAGTATGTACTTAGTAATATTTCACAACTAGATCAATGATTAGCTCTTCTGGGATCTGGTAGGCCCGGCAGCTTAGTTAGGCAATCCACATGCTCATACCTGAAATAATTGTAAAGATTATGCCCCTGTAGTTCAAAAAAACTTGAAGAAAAGTGTGATGATAAGTAATATCAGAGTGCTAGAATTATAGTCAGAGTAAGAATTTATGAAGGTTAAGAGATATTGGGGAGATAATAAGGATCAAAGAAAAGAGATGATGCTAATGAATGAAACTGATGATCTAAGACACTAAAAGATAGTAAGACCCCAAATCTCAGAATGTTCAAAGATGAAGACAGGGAAAGGAACAGAGCAAAACTGTATAGCAGCTGATGCTACCATAATTCTGAAAAGTGAGAATTTATCTTTAGTCACAGCAGATTATGAAAAACAGGAGACATGAGAGAAAGGCTCTGAAATACTGAGAAACTGCAAGGGAACAAGAGCTTAAAGTTGTTGTCTAATACTGTACCTTCTAGACAAAAGAGGCTTGAAATGTTGCTATGCTGAATTAAGATGTGTTGTATTGAGAGGCAGAGATGGGTCAGCAGGTTAAGTGCTCGCCTTGCAGCCCCCACGGTCCAAGAATCAAATCCAGGCCACGGTCCATGTGGACCCAAATGCTGAACTGGGGTGTGGCCCCAGTTTGGTTCTCAACTGAGCCAGATTCCTATGTAGGAGGCCCCCAGTTTAGCCCCCAGCTCAAGGAGTTGTACCTCCCACGTGGGAAGCCCCCAACATGGTTCCCTCCTGCCCTGCGTGGCCCCCTGCCCAACTGTGTGGAATGAAACCATGTCAAAAACTAATGACATACGACTATGGAGACTGCTCTGGGCCCTCCCCCTTCTCTCTGTCTCTCTCTGTCTCTTTCTATCTCTGTCAAAAAGAATAGAATAAATGTTTAGAAAAAGATATGTTGTAAAAGCATAAAATTAATGCTAGATTTCAAAGATTTAGTACAAATTTTAAAATATAACATATAATTTTAAATGTATTAGTTACATGTAAGATAATTTTTGGATATATTAGACTAAATAAAATATATAATTAAAATTAAGTCCCCTTCTTTCTTTTTACTGTTTTAATGTAGCTAACAGAATATTTAGAATGACAGATGGGGTCTAGCATTATATTTCTACCTGAAGCACTGATCTAGAAGTGTCCAAGGGGTGTATGAAGAATTCTGCAGGTTGATATCAGCCCCTTTGAATCTAAAGACATGAAAGAAGGTATGGTCTCCATTGCAGAAGTTTGCTATGGAAAGAGTGTCTTCAAGGGAAAACAGAGTTTCAATATCAGGGAGGAAGTGAAATAGTTATTTGGAGAAAAGTTATAGTTCAGGTATCAGAGGCAGGGTAGTAGATCAGATCACAGAAGAGGGAGAAACTACAGTTTATCTATTCCAAGCTGGTCCCAAAACTTAGAATATTTCTTTCTGTCAAGACCAAATTCTTTTTGAGAGATGGGGTGGATGAATACGTCATCCAATTATAATATTGTCAACCAACAAACATTTATTAAGGACTTTATCGGTCCTAGGCTCTAGGGATCTAAAAATGAGTAAGTTCTTGCCCGCAAATTGTCTCAGGCTAGATGGCAAGACAGGTATATAAAAGTAGATAAATTCAAATACATATCCTGAAAAATACAGTAATTGGGTGTAAACTAGGCCGTAAGGTCAGAGCCACGAGTGAGATACACACAGTTTAAGTCCTGCGTGCTACTTCAGGGGAACATGGGCTACACAAATCATCAACACAGCACAATTTCAACTCTGGTTACAAAAGGGTCATGTCTTCTTTTATTTAAAAACATTAAAGCTTTTGTCTGGAAAATATATATATTTCCCATAAGACTTTTATAGATATAAAGGCTTATAACCAAGAGTTTACAATGTATCCCACTATTTCATTTAAACTATAACTATGTTGCATTAAAAAACTATTAAAATACCACCTTATTATCTGCAATATTATTTTCAGATGTCTTTATGTAAAACTAAAAGTTCTCATAACTAGTACCTGCTTTCACTATTTTAAGATGCCAGATGGATATAAAACAGAATACTATTTCTTTCATTTTCTTGATTTAAAAAAATATATATATATAATACAGTTTGGTATAGTTAGTTCTAAAAGGTATGATATGAAACAGCAAAATCTTATTAGTAGAAATGAATCAGGCTGTGTATACCTTTTTTTTTTAAGATTTATTTTATTGTTTTTGACTCAGAGAGAGAAGGGGGAGGGCCCAGAGCAGTCTCCATAGTTGTACGTCATCAGTTTTCAACCTAGTTTCATTCCACACAGGTGGGTGTGGGGCTGAGCAGGGCTGGAACTGGACTGGGGGCCTCTCACATGGGAAGCTCACCCCAGTTCAGCACATGAGTCTGCACGGGCCAGGGCTGGGACTCGATCCTTGATCCCCAGGGCTGCAAAGGGAGCACTTAACCTGCTGAGCCATCCCGGCTTCCCCTGTGTATACCTTTCTGGTTCTTCTCTTCATGTCTTCAGAGGCACCACAGTAAAGGGGAAAGTAACCGCTAACGACAAAACGCGTGGTTGAGGGTGGGGTGTGGGTGCGCATGTGTGTTTGCGGCAAGAACTGAGTCTCTGGGGTTGGTCCTTGCTGACAAGGCCCATGGCAGGAAAAAGGGCATTGAGCATTAGATTCAGAGAAACTGAGATCCAAATCTCACCTTTACAGCTTATTAAATTTAGACTCTTGGGAATATTAATCAACTTTTCAGAACTGCAATTTCATCACCAAGATAATGAAGCTAATGTGCTACACACCCTCCATATTGTGAAAATCAATGAACATTCTGGCAAATGGTGAGTGTTCAGTAAGTGTTAGTTCTCCAATCCTTTTTGTTTTTTCCAAAACCCACCCAACCTGGTCATGGCCACATGCCCCCAAAAGAAAGCCAAAATTACATTAATCAGAACAGTAGATATTGTTCTCCTAGTTGTCCCAGTACATCTGTGAAGGCATTCAACCATATCCTGTGCATTAAAATGAAAGGGCATGGTTTCAGAATTACAATGTCATTAATATCTTTTAAAAGTTAACTGCTTGAAGATTTTCTAGCAAAATGAATCCAAGCTAACTGAATAGTCCTTGAAGAGCAGGAAAGTCTTCAGGGCCATCACACACCACTGATTCAGTTTCTACCAAGCTAAAAAGCCAACTACAGAAAGTTGTTATGAGAATCTTCTCCTTATCAGCATGAATAAAGGCTCCTCAACGTCACCCACGAAATTCCAACAATCTAAAATTCAAAAGAAGTATAACATCTTAAAATAACCCTAAGAGGGTGTGTGTTTATTAGAAAAATAACCTGCCTTAAATCCTCTGTGGAAAGAAATAAAACATAAATTTAATTTTTTATTTAATAAAACTTCCCATGTTTGATATCAAAGTCCACTTCTTAATTGAATAAGTTCAATTTCCACAAAAAAAGTTTCTAAGAAAAACAATAATGCATTTGATTAAAATAAATCACTGTCTCCAATGAATAGGACACTTAATGAATGTTAAGGAAATGTCAAATAAGCAGTAAAAGTATGCCTTACATGTTACAACAAGATCATATATTAATTCATATGATTCTTTTAAAATCCTTTCAGGACAGGTAAATCTTTTTATATCAACTTTGTGGGTGAGAAGGCTCACAGAGGGTGAGTGACTTGCCTAAGGTCACACTTCCTACGTGAACTGAAATCCAAATCAGCTGATTCATTGGGGGGCCTTTAAGATCTTAGAGTTGAGAATACCCCCATTGGAGATCATTCAGTTTCCAGGCCACACAGGAACCCTATCAATAGCATTCTTGACATGTAAACATTTGGTCTGTTTAACAGTTACAATGACTCACACTTTTTATAACGTCACTGTTGCCACTTCTGAAATGTCTTCTTTACAATAAATCTAAATCTTGGGGAAGCCAGGATGGCTCAGCGGGTTGAGCACTTGCTTTGTAGGACCAGGACCCGATGATCTAATCCAGGACCGTGTGGACCCATATGCTGAAATGGGGTGTGCTTCCCAAGTGGGAGGCCCCCTGTTCACTTCTCGTCCTCCTGGTTCTGGCCCTGGCTGCAGGGGGCATGCCTCCCATGCAGGAGGTCCCCAGCCCAGTTCTCACACTGCGTGGCTCCTGCCCACCTGTGTGGAACAAAACCACGTCAAAAACTGAAAATTGATGACATACAGCTATGGAGACTGCTCTGGGCCCTCCCCCTTTTCTCTGTCTCTTTCTGTCTCTGTCAAAAACAATAAAATAAATCTTTTTAAAAAAAATCTTCTCCCCAGTTATTTTTATCCTTGCACCCTGGTTATATAGTATAAACTTAATCCCCCTTCCATAAAAGAGCTGGTTACCTAAAGCTCTTTGTACTTCAAAGTTAAACATTCCTTCCACCTAAATGGTTTTACCACGAGTTGCTGTTATGGGCACCATTAAGGAACCATGTCTGAAAACACTTGATCATTTCTACCTTCCCATTTCCTCCACCTTCTGATTTTCTCTTGATACCACCTGAGGTATTTATAACAGAATCACAAATAAATGGTTAAATAAAAGAACATACAATTAAAAGCCAACCAATAACATAACCATGATCTTCCTGAATTAATAACCTTCCCAAAATATCTAGCACTGTTCAGTCTAGGACTACTTATAATCTGTATCTTTATGAATCAATATAGTTATAAAATCTCATCTTCTACATTCAAAGACAGAATTCATCCAATTGGTTACACAACAGGCATTTATTTAACACCAACTACATGCCACATCCTATGCTAGGCACTGTGGGAAAGAAAGACCCATAGGAGTTTCTACCCTAAAAAAGAGTAATAATATTATTTTCAAAAAGTTTTATTGAGCGCTTATTGTGTCTAAGTGCTTTACGTGTACTAATTCACTGAATCCTCACAAAGAACATAGGTGCGATAACCATTTTCTGATGAGGAAACTGGTTCCCAGAGAGGCTGGGGAATGTGCCAGCCTGTCTTTCTTTTCCTACCCTTCTTTAAGTTTCTCTTTTATATCCTGGCTGCCCAATGCCCTCGCTAATGCTAAGTACTGTGAAGTTTCTTCATTAACAAATTTACATTAGTACAGAAACAACTGCCAGGGATAACACTACAGCATCTGCTCTGCCTCTTTTCTTTGACTCACTTCCTCTCCCAAGTACACAAATGTACAAGGTCAGCAGATGGATACTTCAACTTTGCCGTGACACTTGAACTGAATAGTGAGGTACGGTATATTTCAAATAGTCAGGGGAAGAGGGATATAGTATTTCAGAGCATCTGTTACTAACCATGCCCAACATCCTTCATTTCATGCAATACCTGTAGCTGGCAAGAAGGGCAGGTCAGAATAAGCAGTGTGTGCTATGATATGAAAGACTGCATTGGTAGATTGTGTTTTACGTATGGCGAGTGTTGGTAAAGAGGGGCACAGATGTAAAAACTCAAGGAGTCCTTTGTTGATAATATGCGTTCCAATCTGATGCAGTCTCCATCTTCCTTGTTGGCACATCTAAAATGAACTAATCCTGGATTCTTGCAGTCAGTGCCTCATTTGAAGGACAAACAGGGATTAGCCTAGAGAGGGAATGGGGAAGAGTAAGGTAGTCAGGGCTTTACTAGCAAGGGCCCTGAGCATGTGTAAAGGCCCCAAGATGGGTGGTTTGGGGGACGCCAGGAACAAGTGTTGGTTGGAAAGGGCAGAGCAGGAGCATTGTCATGGAAGAACTTTCTGATGAGAATATATTTGAGTGACATGAGGAACCACAGTATATGTAACAATATAACTGATATTCATAAATTGATATCCTCTACTTCAGCATTATAGCCATTAAAGATACCTTTAGTTAAAAGACAGCATTACAGGGGAAGCTGGGACAGTTCAGTGGGTTAAGTGCTCACTTTGCAGCCCCGGGGCGGCGCGGACCCATATGCTGAACTGGGGAGTGCCTCCAGTTCAGTTGTCACCGGGGCGAGACCCCGTCCCAGTTCCTGCCCTGTGCAGCCCTGACCACCTGTGGAATGAAACTATGTGGAAAAACCAATGATGTGCAACAATACAGACTGTTCTGAGCCCTCCCCTTTCTCTCTGTCGCTGTATCTCTCTCTCTGTCAAAAACAATAAAAATCTTAAAGACAGCATTACAAATACTTAGTTTAATGTTATCTATATTCCTCTTTTCTGAGAAACTACTCCAGTTCATAACAAATGCAAAATAAAGAAAAGCAGTAAGCATGTCCCTGATTAAATGTTTAAAAAGGAAGCAGCATTACAGTAGATTTACAGGCCGTTCCACTCACAACATTTCATTTGCTAAATATCATAATCATCTTTTT
>PVKE010015819.1:0-32871 GCA_004027555.1 Craseonycteris thonglongyai
AAAAATGACTTTAATTTTATGTATTTTATTTTACTAATACTATGTCAATGTAGGCAAAGAAGATAATAATTATAAATGTCAGCAGTGTTTGAACTATAAGCAATATAGTCATTTTCTCAAAGTTAGGATATTTCTGTACATAAAAGCAATCAGTCAAAATCAATTTTTAGTTTTGGAGAACTAATCAGTTTATGTCAGAATGCTTTACCACAGCTGGGTGGTGATAATGGATACAACACCCTCAGGAAGATAGTGTGATCCAATTTCTCCACTGACTATATTGTTATTATTATGAGAAGGTCTTAAACAAGGCAGGAAGACATAAAAGATGCTAGGTGACTTCTTGTCTTTTCTCATTCACATATTGTCTTTTCTTAGAAAACCTAACAACTGACTTTCTTTGTCATTTGTTGTCCCTCAATCCTCAACTATTTTTTTCAACCTTTTCTTCCATAATTGCCACCCCCATCCGCTGAAAGTCACAGAAGTTTCATATTATACATAGAAGCATTAAGTATTTTTATGACTCATTAATCTTTAGTATTATTTTTTATCAAAATTGAAAGTATTTCTTTTAATTTCAAAGAAAATTATGATTGATTCCAAATAAGCAGTAGTACACTTGATCACCCTGCTTTATATCAAATGCCCTGACTGGTGGTGGTAAATGAAACATCCTCTTGGTCTCCCACGATCCTTTGAAGTAAAATGGCAGCACCCCTCACTGAGCTGCAACAGAAGAGGAGGTTGAGACTGGAGACATTGGGGAACCTACTTAAGGCCAGCAATAAATACTTTTCTCCAAACATCTACCGTTTCTGGCCAGAAACAGTCTAAGAACTGTTTTATAAAATGGGGGCTCTTCTAATTTGAATGTGACATGTACAATTGAGGCAATGAGATGGTTCACATATATCTCCAAGAACCTTACCAATGGCACGTGGGGAAAAAAGAAACCTGCCTTGCTTGTCCCAAACCATCTCCTGAAAGCCCTTGCTCAGTTCATTTGGAGCATGTAGGTCAAACAAACACAAAATAAGAAAACATTCAGTGAACTGGTGGGTGGCAAAGCATTTGGAAGGATTGGAAAGTGCTCAGTATTTGCTTTATTTCCTCTGAGCTCATTACTTGTTCTGAGAAGGTTAGCCAGGAAGGGAAGATAAACACTATTTAGTTAGTAAGTCCTGTAAGAACCCCACAGAATGTCTTTTCTGATTTACCATTGTATGGTTGGAAAAAGCACAATATCCTCTTTGCTTGTATTTTTTTCCCAACCAGCTTTGAAGTTCATGAATAATTTAGAGTGCAAATGAATGGTGAGAGTTTTGGTTTTTTTTTTCATCTTTCTCAGGTTAAAGTGAAATGTGTGTGAGACACGTTATGGGAAAGGGGAATATTACTTGGGCCTCATCTCTTAATGCCATTTTAGATCAAATGGAAATGTTTCCTGATTCAATATTTTCAGCATAAAACTAAATTTTTAATTTTCATTTTGGAGAGTCAAAAAGCAGGAAGGAACATTTCTGCATTTTTTGGTGTTGCAATGCCCCAAGTTGACCCTCATGATTCATTCACCAGCTTGGGTTCCTACCAAACAAATACAGTCCCTTTAAGAGAAAATTAAATGTAGTATTTGCATAAACTGAGTCTTTGCACATGGCTAAGAAATGGGACATCGTTGGTTTATGCACCTTAATACTAAATACAAATGCTCTGATTCAGTTAATCTTAAAACATATGTGTAGGGCTAGGGATTAAAAGGGAAGGAGAAGGAAAAATTAAAGGGAGAATAGAGAAGAAAGATACTGGTTGGGTTTTCATTTAAAATTAATAAACATAAGTTTTTGTTTCTTTGTTGCTTTCAGTTTTATACTCTACATAAGAATAAAGTCATATGATTCTTGTTTTTATCTGCCTGGTTTATTTCATTTAGCATAATGATCTCAAGGTCCATCCATCTTGTCACAGTCAATAGTTTAGTGGTTACCTGAGGGTAATGGGGCAGGCGGGTAAGAGAGGAGGGACAACAAGCCAAATATATGGTGATGGAAGGAGAACTGACTCTGGGTGGCAAACACATAATACAACACATAGAGTTTTATAAAATTGTGCACCTGGAACTTATATAATTTTTACTAACCAATGTTACCTCAATAAATTTAACAATAAAGAAAACTAATAAGTACTTCCTGATATAAAAATAAAATTAATAAACACATATTTAAAATAATTATTCTATGAAAATAAACAGTAATCTACAAAAATAATGATCAACAAGAAACAAGTCTAAAATGTTTTATGTTATCTTTCAAAAAGGGAATTATTGTATTCATTATCTGTGGGACATTATAATATGCACATTGAAAGCTTTTGTCTGAGTCATCTGTATTTAATTGTCCCCAGTGTGGTTGACCATGCATGTGGGTAAAAATGACAGTAAAGGTTAGAGACAACAGAGTAAAGTTTTTCTCAATACGAAAATTTCATCCACATTTAGCCTATTTATTTGTGAGCAAGTTGAAAATAAGAAAGATTTAAAAGTGTGACCCTTAGCCTAAAGTGTAACCCTTAGCCTAAAGATTCCATCCCCTCAGTCACTGTGGGTTAGTCACTAATAAATTCATGTTCTCCATAATAGGACATCACTAGCAATTATAGGTGACTCTAAAAAAATTGTCAGTAAATTTTGTGAGCATCTGTTTTACCAGTTAGATGGCTGATATTAAAACTCTGTTTCTATGAGAAGTATTAAACTTGGGATATTAGACAAAGATATAGAAATAGTGAAAACATATATGGTTATTTCTTGTTGATTTGTTTTTTATTTTGGTGTACTTCTCAACTGTACAAGATTAGTCACAGTGTAGCATTGTGGCAGATTTTATTGCCTCTAGATTATATTGAAGGGACAAGAGTTCCACAGTGGGTAGACATGGCTTTGGGGTTTAATAATCTATTGTTTTGCTGTTGATTTAGGGCATAAAGTAACATTTTAAAGAAAGGCTTTTTCACATTACTTGAAAGTATCATGATGCCCATGATTCTGCCTCAGGTGTACTATCCCAAACAAACAGTAACAAAGAAGTAAAACTAATTTAATAATGCATAGAACACTTATGTTAGAGAGAAAAGCTAGAAGACTGAGCAAACAAAATGGAAGTTATTCTTAGAGCACCAACCAGTTAATAACAGGTATGTGTTAAAAACATGGTTGCCAAAACTTTGGTACTTAAGAAGAACTTGGAGTTGTAAATAGACTACAAATCTATAAATAGCAAGAAGACATAGAAATGACCAAGAGATACATGAAAAAATGCTCAATTTTATTAACTATCAGAAAATTGCAAATTAAAACCACAATGAGATATCATCTCAAACCTTTTACAATAACTGTCAACTATAAGACAATAACAAGTGCTCGGGAGGTTGTGGAGAACAAGGAACCCTCATACATTGCTGGTGGAAATGTAAATTAGTACAACTACTATGAAATACAGTATGGAGATTCGTCAAAAAATTAAGAATAGAGTTACCATATGACCCAGCAATAGCTTTTCTGGGTATTTTCTCAAAATTTTTGAGGACTTTCGTCTGTAAAGTTATATGTATCACAATGTTCATTGCAGCAATTTTCACTGTGGCCAAGACACGGAAACAACCAAAGTGTCCCTTGATAGATGACTGGATAAAGAACTGTGGTACATTTACACAGTGGAATATTACTCAGCCATAAGGAAATATGAAATACTGCCATTTGAAACAACATGGATGAACCTTGAGATCATCATGCTAAGCAAAATAAGCCAGATAGAAAATGTCAAGAATCATATGATTTCACTCATATATGGAAAATAAAATTGAAAGCAATAAACAGGCAAAAACTCATGGACACAGTTAATAGTCTAGTAGTTACTAGAGGGTAAGTGGGGGAAGGTGATGGGGGAAAAGGGAGGAGAATTCAAATATGTGGTGACAGAAAGAGAACTGACTGAGTGGTGAGCACAGAATACAACATATAGACTTTGTATTGCAAAAATGTACACCTGAAACCTGTGCAATTTTACTAACCAATGTAACCCCAATAAATATAATTTATATAAAACAAAAAAGGTAGTAGGGAACTTAATAAACAAAGTGAATAGCATTCAGCTAGGTGGATGGAGAAAGAGTAAATAGAACAAATAGAGAAAAAGCAAGAAGGGAGCTGTAAAAAAGGACAATGAAAGAATGAGAGGAAGTTATATGAGAATAGACACTTTTCTTTTAGTCACATCTGAGTTGTCTCTTTACTTTCTTCTAAGGCAAGAATTAGAAATTCATATCAGAACCCTGTACATATTATATTTTGCTATTGAGAGACATTAAGTGATTATACAGTAAGTTATGTGAGAAGCATACCATTGATGTTCATGTGGAATCTGGGCCAAAACTTTCAAAAATGCCCATTTTCAAGTAGAGATATAGCTGTACAAGGCCCTGGCTTTTCCCTGAATCACATTACTTAAGGAATCATATACTATTTTACCAATACATGAGTTATATTTTCAATTTTCATTGTGATTTTATTGTTTGTTGTGTTATGTCATGGGATTTTTATTAATGAAAGAGTGGGTAATGGACTACAAAGCCATCTTGAGGAGCAGATGCTGGACACTTGACTGAGGCTTACATACCTGCTTTGCAGGGTAGGCTCTTCAGATTATCCCTCAGCAAAACCAAATGCCCAGGTCATAAAGGTCCTGCTGCTACTGAGTAGTAAATTATCTCAATGTTCAGTTCCAAGAGGCCACAGGCTCCTCATGGATTTCTGACAGTATGAGATTGCTTCTCAAAAAAATAATTGTGTTGTTTTGATAAAGTTCTGATTTAAAGAACTCTGATTTTATTGCTTCTAGATGAGAATAAAATAGTCTCCAAACTTAAAAAAAATTCATACTATTGAACCTAAGAATTTATCCTCATGGGTATGCTCAATATTTAAGTCTAAGAATGCTCGTGATATTGTTGAATGTAATATATAAAAATCAGAAATAAAACACTAAATGTCCCTCATGTCAAATAAATCATGCTACATTTTCTCAGTGCACTATATATATTCCATAAATAAAATTTTTAATAAAATTTACTTGAGCCTGAAAAATATTTATGAATGATATGGTTATCTTTGAATGTTGGGCTTATTAGAGGTAATTATTTAGTGCCTGTGCTATTTTCTACACTATTATTAAAAATATATTGCTATGTAGTTAAAGATAAAAGCCATTAACAAAAATTTTAGTTTTCTGGAATGTGCAGTCCAGTGGGATATTATCTGTCATAGATGTTTTCTTAATATAGTTTATTCTCTGCATACAACATGTTGTGCTAGTAAATCCCATAGAGGTAAAATGTGGATTTCCAGATGTACTGGATCAGAACCTCTGGATATAGAGCCTGATTCACAGATCAGCATTTGGAAATCAGTAGAGTCAACTTAGGGAAGATTCTATGCAGTACAAACACAGAGACAGTGAAACTAGATTGCCATGTTGAGGAAAATTCTATGTGAAGTAAATTGTAAGTGATTTGAAAAGGTAGACACTCGAATTAAAGACTTACCCTAAGCAAAACTGAGGAATCACTTACCCTCTGTTTTTTTCCTATGGTTTGTGACTTCTTCCAAGTTCTAATATCAGTAAATACTTTTCTGCCGTTTGAATCTGATATTAGCAACTTATAACTTAGTGTAAATTCAATTCCAGCTATATTACAACCATCAGAACACTTGTATTTTAAGCTTCATATCTACCCTGGAAATGACAGAATTTTTTTTCTAAGACATTCTAGGTCTTTAGCAAGCAGATGATGGTTGAGAATGGGAACAGGGGAAGAAAGCTCAATATTCATTTAAAATCCCATCAGAGAACCATGACCTGCTCAACCAACCAGCTAGGAAGATAGCTAATAAAACTTCCAGCTACTTGATAATTCCAGTTTTAAATTATAAAGGCAAGGTTCAATTCAATTATGGAATATTCTGGGTATTCAGACTTTAAATATTTGGATATACAGCTATTTTGAATCTGTCCAGAAAGTCTATGAAGTGTAGACACTTGTAACTACATGGAGGCACTAATCAGATGCTTGAGTTCTAAGAGACCATTTTATGAGTGTAATTCTTTAGGGTAGACTAGTTGACCACCCGAAACTATATTTCAATAATAGCCTTGTATTTTCTTCTCATCCTTAAATATATAGCAATTCTTAAGAAATTGTGTTCTTTGAGAATATTGCCATCAAGTGGAAGGTAAAACAAATATAATCTAAAATTTTGCAGGATATCCTTTTCCTGACTGCTTCCTCCCAAGTTTTGTAACAGAGAAATTCAATTTAATAAACATTGATGTAATACTGTGCGTCATTCCCTGACTTCAAAAGTTTGCAAATTTTAATGTGTTTAATCTTTATGAAAATGCTTTGTGTTAAGTTACCCTATAGGAAACTGAGGTAGAGATGATAGGTACATTTCCTAAGGTCAGTTTTCTAGTACGTGGGAGAATTTGGATTTGCATCCATGCGATGTGGCTGCAGAGCTCCTACTTTTATGCATTCTGTTATGTATCCTTACACCCTGTTGCACTTTTATTTTTATTTTTTTTCAACTAAGAGTGAAGTTCTTGAATCATCAGAGTATGCTAGAATATGTTGTGGTGGCTAATGACCTCAACCTCAAAAGTTTATTTCATATGCCTACTATTTGTACATTGCAGGATGACTGCAGCTGTTCTCTGTTTTCTCCATTTGGGGGCCTAGGCTGACAGAACAGCCTTTATCTGGGACCTTGCCCAGTCATTGTGGCGTAAAGAAAAAAAAACATAGCTAACTATGTATTGGTGGTCAAAGTTCTTCTGGGAAAATTTTTTTGCTATTTTTTCCCACATTTCACTGGCAAAACAATGTTTAATGAAACTGAAAGTAAAATCCTCTCCCAAAGAAAGATACCATATTAAATATTTATGAACAATCTATCAACTATTTATTATAATTTAATAATATGTTTGTTGTTATTATTAGTCACCCTTATTCAACTTTAAGCCCCGCAGTGCTATTATTCACTGTTTCATATTCAGAGCTTTATGTAGTGTTTGGCATCTAAAGTCATACCACATATATGTTGAATGGATGAATAAATGCACATACTCATTGATGAGCAGGGGTGGGGTTGATAAAAGTACAAACTTTGGTATCAGACAAGGAAGAAATTCTACTTTCAATTTTTCCCATAAATTACTGTGGAATCTTACATATTTAACTCAGTTTTCTCATCTTTAAAATAAGAATAATAATAATGTTTACTTGTGGCTATTGTGATGATTAATGTTTGCCAACAGTGACCAAAGTGATTACTCCTTTTTTACTGCATAATACCTAATCTGATATTCTGTCAAATATAAGGTATAATCTGATGGACTACAAAGAAAGAAGAGAGTTGCCAATTAAGCAATTATAAAACAATTTCAAGATGGGCTCAATTTCAGAGAGGTTAAAATGTCAAAATATGTACGTTTTTAGAATTAACAATGTTTTCATATTAGAAATTTAAAGACTTACACAAATACTTTTGTTCTAATGAAGGTGGTGATTCATGAATAGATGATACTACAGATAGGGATTTTTTTTTTTTTAATCAATCTCTAGCCCGAAAGACAATGTGAATTGCTTGTATAATAGCCATGCCTCCACCCTTGATTCCCTCTTTTTGGAATAATCTTGATTATGTTCTGGTGTTTCCATTGTACCCAGGGAAAGAGGTAAACTGTACTTTCTAGCCTTAGGTAATTAATTATATATTTAAATAATCATGTTTTCATTTCCTTTTCTAGTGATGGTTTGAAAAGTTTTTTGGCCTAATGCTAGCAAATTGGACCTGAGAGAAAGTCTCCCTTCTGGGAAAGATTTTCTTTCTAATGAAAAGACCCTCATGTGAGGAAATACCTCCCTTATTTACTGGGTAGAGGATTTGTGGTACCTGAAACCATTGCAGTTGTGTTGTAACATAATGGAGAGAAGAATTGAGACATGGGTAAAAGCCTCAATTAAAAAAAATGAGAAATAGTCATTTGCTCCAACAAGTGACATTTGTTCCAAATGTGTAAAGTGTGAGTTTATAGTTATGAGGCTGTGTTTCAGCGAGAGAAACTAGTTTAATCCTTTGCATTTATTCTCATATTTTTTCTTCTTTTCTCTTTTAGTTCTTAAATAAAAATCTGGTTATATGGAGAATTCTTAAGTAGATGCTTGTATATGGAGTATATGGAGTATTTGCTTAAGTAGATGCTTGAGTTCCTTTAATAGAAGAGAACACACCTAATACATCTGAATGGCATTTTTCAAATATTGGTGAAGATGTGAAATATTTTTTAGGCTTAGGTTGTTAGTCTTAATATTGTTTGGGAAAATTATCAAGTAGGATGAAGAAAACAAAAACATCTATAACAAAGAAAAATGTCATGATTCAGGAATTAGAAAAATAATAACTAGAATTTATTGTGCCCTTATCATGAGCCAGGTACTTGACATAGCTGTTTTTCCTACATTAAAAAATTAAATGGGAAAGTTTGGATGGCTCAGCGGGTAAGGCGCTCGCTTTGAAGCCCGGAGGACAGAGGATTGAATCCCGGCCCGCCCATGCGGACCCACATGCTGAACTGGGGCGTGACCCCAGTTCAGTTCTTGCCGGGTCCGATGTGGGAGGCTTCTGGCCCAGTTCCTGCCCTGCACAGCCCTGTGCCCACCTGTGGAGTGAAGCTATATGGAAAACTAATGCTCTGGGCTCTCTGTCTCTCTCTGTCTCTGTTTCTCTCTGTCAAAAATCAATAAAATAAATCTTAAAAAAAAAAAATTAAATGTAGTTTTGAGATTCAGTTTCAAGCCTGTAGAAAAGTTCCTAAAAAAACAAACAAAAAACAAAAACAAAGACAAAAAAACAGAGAACTTTTACATACCCTTTGCTCAAAGACCTCATTTAAATTTTACTAATTATCCCAGGAGTATCCTAGCCAAGAATTTAATCCAAGGATGACATTTTATACGCCCCTTGTCATGTCTCTTTAGTTTCTTTCAACTTGTAACCATTGTATAGATTTTCCTTCACTTCACGACCTTAATGTTCTTGAAGATTATAGGCCAGTCATTTTGCAGTCTGTACCCTTCACGAAAGGTTTCTGTCACACTTTCTCATGATTAGAACCAACAGCTGAGATGTTCACACTACACTTATTTGAGTAGTCATTTACTAATGGTGTTAACTTTGATTACTTGATGAAGATAATGTTTGGCATATTTCTCCAATGTAAAATTAATTTTTTGTCTTTGTAATTCATAACTGTTTTGCATGCTTGTTTATGTATGAATATGTGTATGCATATATACACACTGTCTTACTCCATTGGGCTGCTATAACAAAATATTAGAGACTAGGTAGCTTATAAACAACAGACATTTATTTCTCACAGTTCCTCACATGGTGGTAGGGACTAGGGAGCTCTATGAGTTCTCTTTTATAAGGATACTAATCCATTCATTAGGGTTCCACCCTTATAAGCTAAATACCTCCCAAAGGCATCCTAATAGCATTACATTGGGCATAAGATTTCAACATACAAATTTTGTGGGGACACAAACATTCAGAACCGTAGGATGTTTTTTATATTTGTTTCTATATAGTATCGATAAAATGCTGCATTTCTGCTGCTACCTATAGTTCTGATCTAACACTATAGGCTGTACTCTAGCTTTCCCCCTTTCCACATTTGAAACTCTGTTCTCTGGCAGTGAGGAAGCAAGTTCTTATTAATATTACCGTAGGACCCCAATATATAGCCCATTTGCTGACACCCCCTGCTGCTGTCTCTTTGTACACTGGCTCCAACTGTCAATGAGGCCTGACAACTCTGAGCCACCTACTTCATTTGGACTTCCCCAATGGCTTTATAATAAAGAAAGAAAAAAGGCAATACATATTTAAAGAACTTAAGGGCAAGGAAAAAAAGAAAAAAGGAAAAGAAAAGGGAGGAAGAGGAGAAAGAAGAGAAACCTTCATATATACTATTATATTTAAGATTTACTGTAGGCTCCATTTCACAGGAGGTTGAGGAAGCTTTTTACTTTATCAACTAATAATTGATGATGCTAGGATTAAACCCAGGGAGTTGGCCCCTGATCTGAAGAACCAAACATGATCATCTATAGTCTTTTATCTGCCTGCCCTTGACACTATCTACATTGTGCATCTAATATAATTCTTTACTAGTCTATGTCCTTAACCTGGTTGAAATTGCTTAGCACCTAATGCAAGAAGAGTGTTCTCCAAGTGGTAGAACTAATGTAAACAGGGAATTACATTATTCCAACTACATGTGGTGTTATAATTATATCAGAATGTAGGCCAGTCACTGGTGTACTGTATGCGCCACACTGTCGCCATATTTGCAGATGTTCAGTCTTACTTTTATTAAGCATGACAATGCCCAGAAGGATCCATTTTGTCTGATTATCCTCAAATGGAGAAGAATATTAAAAGGCAGGATAATTAAAAATATATGCCCAAACAAAGGATGTGTCTACGATTCCTTTTCTAGTGCTTTGAAATAGTTCAAATTTCTCAGCTGGCTCTCATGCACAGAGCACTAAAGGATGTCTTAAATTTAGACATATGTCTTCATTCTGTTTAATGTGCCAGAACAAAAACATAGCTTGAGACCACCATGAATTGATGTCTAAGTGCTGGAATGCTAGAGAACACTCGTATTTCCACAGGGCTAAATGTCATAGAATTTGTGATTGCACTATTCCCTTTGAGAGCATAGCCTCCCTTAAAAAAAAAAAAATTACTTCTAATTCTATGCCCATATTATCCTTCTATGCCCATATTCTCCTTGAGTTCACATAATGGTTTTCTTTTATTTGATATGAATGTAGAGAATTCATGTTACCATTGGCACTGATGCTTTTATTGAGAGTAAAGGGTAGATCCCATCACTTTCATGCAAGGCAGTGGCCTGATAAATATTTTTTAAAGGATAAAATATGTTAGGTAAATTTATTAGTCTATTTCCAAGTTTGAGTGTATTTGAAAATTCTTTAAGAAAAGTAAACACGTAGGTTTTTTATCAGGCAAATAAGAGGTTTCCAAGATATGGCATACCAAATGATTCTAGTGGATTAGTATTTCATATTTTGATGAAAATAGTGTGGTGGCAAAATTTTTGGAAAGAAAACCCAACCCTTAAGTCTTACTAACTTGGTGTTGCACCAACCACCTGGTCCCTGAGTGCTGGACCATGAGATTCTCAAAATTTAGGGGGGTTTCTTTTGGAGGTAGAGTCAAACTGCAAAGTCTTCAGAGGAGAAGAAACTTGAAATTATGTGGAATGAGTAACTGCTAAAGCACTTAAGTAAATGAACCTTCTGTAAAATAGAAAAAAAAGAGGAGGGTGGACATGGTATTTATCTTAACACATTTGAAAGAATGTGATATAAAAAAAGGTTAAATTTTGGGGTGGCCTAAGTATGTGCATCCTGTATCTACAAGTGGAATTCATGGAGATATAAAATTAATTTCAATGTAAAGATCTTCATTATGATGGAAGTTGCCCAATGATAAAATAATCTGCCTAATTTGGTAGCAATTCTGTCTCGCTAAAGGCATTCTAGAGAATATTATCATTGTCATAGGGCAATGCTGCTCAAAATGTAATGTGCATATGAATCACCTGGTGATTGTCACAATGCCAATTCCAATTCTGTAGATCTAGGTTGGGGCCTAGATTCTGTTCCTAGGTGATGCATATTCTGTTAGATCACAGACCACTCCCTGAGTAGCAATGTCATAGAAGAAATTAAAAGAATAAAAAAATTATCAACAAGATGCTAAGGATCTGAAGCTTAGCACACCATTGTGGAATAGTATTTTAAACTGGATTTACTAGGAATTGGAGAGACATAAAAAGAATTCAAAGAAAAATTATTTTACTCCTATAGCTGAGACCCAGAGCAAAACTGAACAGCAACAAAAGAAATACTACTTGGATCAAAATAGGCCTAACACAAAGTGAAAGCCATTTCAAAAAAAAAAAAAAAATTTACTTGGTGAGATAAAAGGGAACCAACAGTATTGAAAGCCACCCACAATTTAGAAAGAGCATCCATGCATGCCCTAATTTGCTATAAAAGTACCTGAGATGGTCCAGTTGAGCAGATGCTAAAATAAGAGACTAAGATTTAACAGTGGGTTTTTCTAGACAACCTTCTGTCCTTCAGTGAGAATGAATAGCAATATTATGAGGTTCTAAAAGTCCCAGCATGAGGCTGCAAATGTCCTCGACTCAGGGAGGGCCTCGTCATAATTGGCCACTTGGTGGCATTCACTGATGGCCCTAGGAACAAGTAGCCAAGACTCTACCTGTTACTTGTGCACCCAGAGACCAAAGGGGACGTTCTCAAAAACAATTTTTGTCTTGAGATTATTTTTCTTTTCCCTTGTAGCAGTGTTATAGAATTAAAAAGCCTTACAGACACATATGCTTCTGACTACCAGTAGCTAAAAAGTCTTCTATAGCTCTTAATTCTCATGGCTACCAAAAGTCCTATTCAGTCATTTAGATGCAGTAACAACATAACAGGTTCTTTCAAATCACTAGTGCTCTTTCTAGAACTCAGCTCTAATCCAAATTGGTATGCCTGTATTTATGTATATGCTCTTCTGTGTTTATTATTCCAATTTCTCATTTTAATAAGGACTTCCACAAAAATGTGTGTTATAATAACTTTAAAAAGATGCTATAATAACTTTAGAAAGTTTAAAACTCCTGCCTATGCTAGGAGTTTTCACAGATCCCTGGTGCCACACTGAGTTTGAACTTAGCTGTCTGGTCTGTCCAAAGTGGAGCCTCCCATTCTTGGCATCAACACAAGCCACCTATAATTCTTCTAAAGCAGTGTTTCAAATTTAAATGTTCAAATCAAAGTCATTGAACTTTTTTATTAGAAGAAAGTGATAATAAAATGTAAAAGAAAGCTATGTAGACTTTTAAAACCATAATTTTTGAAGAGAAGCAGCATACTGTTTAATTCAGAACAATTTTTGACAGCTAGATTAAAATCAACAGCAATGTTGTCTGTTTGATTTCTTTGATTTAAAACAGTGAAATTTTTAGAGATGTCAACTAATAATTACATTTCAGAATTATATTCAGCTGATATAGACAGATGTGTGTTAAATTTGAAATAAGTTCAAAGAATAGTAGTAAAGATGAGTAAGGTTGGAAAATAAGACAGATAAAGAGTTGGGAAAGAATCAACTTGGAGAACAAAAGAATGAGAATAAGTTTAAATATTTTAAATTTTTGTAAATTACAACATTATTGTAGGACATTTGGGAGATATTGAAAAGTATAAATGTGAAAAAGAAATTACTCACAAACCATCTCAACCAAGGAATTTCTTTTTAAAGGGTTGTGTGTGTGTCTGTAATTAAAAAAACAACAACAAAGAAATATGAGTTGACTCTAGGAAGACAAAGATTAGATATAAAGAAAAAGCTCATAATGATTGCTTTTTGTTTGCTTTAGGTTATTGATATTGAAGACTAAAATTTATAAAATTATTTATAAAAGAAGATAAGGTAGGATATGTTTTACCAGAGTTAATATTAAAGAAAGACCTCAATAATTTCAAAATTGCATATTTACAATCCCCATTATTAACAATTTGGTCCTAGGTGGATTACCTGTATATCTATAAAAAGGCCATGTGTCTGAGTTACTGTGGATTCTTCTCACCACATCTTGCTAATTCAATCTGGTTTTAGTGGGCTGTGGGTTGATAACCTTATAATTCCATTTTTTTTTTTTTGATGTGTGATTCAAAAGTTTCCTAGCTTAAGTGCTTCTAGTAAAGTTTAAAAGAATTTACAGAAGTTTTCCCTTTGAATGCTCTGCAACTGTTTTCATTTTTACACGTGACTCTATTAATTAGAATACAGTATTGTGGCCGTCAGCAGATCAATGTGATTCTAAGAAAAGAGGGCAAGAATGTGTTAATAATTAGGCTGCACATACATGTGTTTTCTCGAAAGCTCTCATAAAAAATTCACTTTCAGTTGTTATACTTTATAGCTAAGTTCAAAAGAGGTGACATATAGTCCTTAAAAAGCTTATTTATTGTCCTACAAGACTAATTTTGTGAATTGTACATATTCCTATAATTTCAAAATATATTGGGGGGTGCCCAAAATGTATACACATTTTAAGAGATGTTATTATTATGTATTACTTTTCAAAGTTGAATTGAATTACAGTAGCAATGTGTAGTATGACATTTGCTCAAAAGATAGTATTAATAAAATGAATGCTAGTAGCATCACCCTGTGACAGGCAGGGCAGTCAAAGAAAATGGCAGAAGTATGGTTGGCATTTGAGGAAAGCAAGACCATTTTGAAGTGGTATTTGAAATTTGAGAATGTTGGAAAAGTATGACAATGGATGTGTAAGTATGCCACAGAACCTCCAGCGTACCTAACAGTTGCACACATTCCTAAGTTTTAGATGTGTGGTAAATCAAAACAGCATGCACAGTGATAGAAGTGGACACTATTCAATGTTGCTCAATCAATAGCTTGCCATAATAAGAAATGTTTGGATGTGGATGGTAGCCACTTTGAGTATCTCTTATAATTGCAGAAATCAAACGGGACTTATATTCATCTTTTGTTACCAGTATATATTGAGTGGTACAATTTTAATACAGGTTTTTCTGTATTAACATGTGTGTTTCGGGCCCCCACTGTATATCACTTTTAGACATTTTTATCATCTATAACATTGGTTTCTAATGAGGAGGGTGGCACAGATCCTCACATTATACCTATACCTAACAAGTGTTTGGAGACTGTTTAGGTGTATGTTAATTACATGTTTTAGAAATCACTTTATAGCCAATAAGCAGAAAGAAAAATATAAAATGTTGGTTGGTCTGGTTAAAATCAAGCTAATTATAGTGATCTGTTGGTTGAAATTGGGCTCTTATATGTAAAGGTTAAATGTGTATAGATAATCATGTATAATCACTTTCTTGGAAAACTTTTTTAATGTGAATCTAATTTAGAGTCCTGTGACAGATTTGAGGGATCAAGACAGACTGACAGATAATGGGGTTCCACGGGACTTATAATATAATCAGGGAAGCATAACAACCAGGGAAAGCATAACTAACACCATGAACCAGCAAATTTGGGGTGACAGAATGGACATATTATCAGTATGTTCTAAAGACTTAGTATTTTGAAATACTGTGTCATATTTTAAGAGAACGTTGCCCAGGAAAAAAATGTGTTTTTGAGGTGAAAAGATGTTATTGAATTCTTGAGAAATTTCTACTTAGCCTAGAAAAAAAGAGAAAGTAGAATAACTAATTAAATATATGTAGGATGACTTCCCAACAGGCCCTCAATTCTTAGGAAATTATGATGCCTAATTTTTTTCCTGCAGAATAGTCAGAATGCAATAGCTGTGTTTCTATCATGTGACCCTCATTCCCCAATCCATAGCTGATTGGGTAATGGATCAGCAGCTTCAAACCTATTAGGTTAGTAACAAATTGTGTTTCCCAGACTTAAGTGTTGGGAACTCATTTCCAATTGCTAAGATCAAATCTGCTCTCCTTTATGAGTTAGCTTCACTGATAAGCAGACCTAGGAAATGCTATGCTTCATATGAGTCCTTACCCCAGGATAGCTGTTTAGTTCTAGGATTCCTTACCTTCTTCCTGTTATTCAAACAGGGGTTCTGTTTGCTTCCATTTGTTCAGGATTTATTATATTTTAAATTAGTTGTTTTCTAACTTTGGTAGAAATCAGAAAAACGAGGAGCACTGGTTTCTGGGCCCCGCATTCAGAGTTTCTGCTGAATCACCTACAGGTCTGGGGTAAAGTGAAAAATTTGCATTTCCCAGTTGAGGCTGATAATGCAGGTGCAGAGAACTATACTTTGGGAAACATCGTAATTTGCCTACTAGACTATCTTTTTTAATTCTCACAATAGCCCTGTGAGATAGGAATAATTTCCCCCTCCGATTTCACAGACGTGGATGACAGATGCTCAAATGTTAAAAGAAAGTTGCTTCAAATTGCACTGGTTTGAGGGTGCAGAGCAAGTCAATTTCCAGGTAATCTGATTCCAAAAACTGTTCCTAACACGGTGTGAAGTCTGCCTTGTAGATTTGCTTGTCTCCTCAGCAGCCATAGAAGCGCAGAGTGAGGCTGTGCTGACACTCTTGGATTTTGCCTTGCTCTTGCCAACCTTTGTTTTCAACTCAGCTCATAAATTCTCACTTTAAAATTGTGGTACCTGAACCATATTAGTTTCTGCTACAGTCCTGGAACACTTGCTTAGGACCTTTTAACTGCCCTCACTGAGGCTGATGAGCAGCCTGGTGATTTTTCTGCGTCATCCACATTTTTCTGGCCTTGTGCCTCTGTCTGCTCTTATTTGCTGAAGTATTAAACTATGCTGAGGCAGAACATGCATGGCATTAGACTTTTTCTTTGAAAGATGAAATAAACTTTTTCATCTTCTCCAGGCTATCATAGATAAGTCTAATACGCATGAAGCAGAAAGAAAGAAAATCAGGGGTTTAAAATATTAGTGTTTCGCTTTACATAGGGAAAAGGGGACTTGGTGGACCAACCAAGCTATTTCAGTGTATAAAAGTGTTCTGATGAAGAAGGGCCTATCAGATTATCATACTTAGGTTGGTACCATTATCTCTGAAGATTATTTATTGTCCTTTGCTGTGTTTCTAGATGCATCAAATTATCTGAATTTAGATCTAAACTTTGTTTTCACAGGTCCCAATATTTTCTAAATTGTGAATTAATGAATGGATATCTACTCTGGGAATATTTATTTGGCTAATGTAATAACTGTGGCCCACCAAGTAGGAGTTTCTTTCCCCAAAGTAAATTAATATGTCGACTTTCTAGCTTGTAAGTAAAAATCATATGATTTTTGTGAGCATAAATTAGTTTTCTAGGGCCTGATTTAAGTTATTATTATAAATTTACTGAGTTGAGGATGAGATTCTCTACTTAGTGATCATCTCTTCCAACAATCTGAAATTCCATTAAAAAACATTGAAGTTAGGCATCAAGCCTTAACCCTCAAGTTGTACATGAGAATTATTTAGGAAGATTTTTTTTTTTTTTTAATAGGGTGAACCAAAAGTAGGCAGGCAGTCATTGCTAAGATTTATGGTATTCTGTCCACCTACTTTTGGTTCACACTGTATATATGGATGCCTAAACCTTATTCTAAGAAATTCTGACTCAGTCGGTCAGAGATGGGTCTGAGTATTAATAGAATTCCCCAGGTGATTCTAATGTGCAACCAAGGTTAAGAAACACCCATATAGAAGATCACTACTGTCTTGTATGAAAATAGGAATTAGGCTTAGTATTTATTGGTGGTAGTAATATTTTGGTTAGAGTAGATGTAAGCAATTTTTATGTTTTCTGTTTTTTTGTGCGTTTGTTTGCTTGTCTTTTTTCTGGAGAAGTCCTGATTAATGCTTGACTTTTTGTTTGTTGTTTATGATGCAATGGCTCAATAGTTTTATGGTAATGCAGTTAAAACATTTTTTCCCCATGTTCTTAGCCTAGGGCCTGGAAAACCTGACAAGCAATTGTGACTCTCTATCTCCACCTAGTGGCTAAAAGTACTGTAATCTACAGAAAATACAGTAATAGGAAGAGGCAATTTTAAATATCCAAAAATCCAACCAAGTTATAATACTGGCCACAGAATTGACAACTATTTACAAGGCTCTCTCTGGCTAAGGTAAACAAAAATCCACAAGGCAGGCAGAATATTGATCAGTACTTTTCTGTTTTTGTTTTAAGACTCTAATTATTATTTTGCTTTGAACTTAAAGCTGTCAACTAATTAACATAGGAAATGGTCTTTTTTTCCCTATCCTACTTCCTTTCTGCATGAACAATTGTTGAAGTTTAGCTATAGGCAGTTGCCAATACAATGGAGGGAATTATATTGGGTAAGAGTCACTGATCTTTTCAGTTATTAAGAAGAGAGTGTGATCACCATATGATAAAACATAAATCAACTATGATTAACTTCAAAATGACCTGTTTCTAATTATCAGTTTCCTGTTACTAGTAACCAACTTAAGCTGGAATGATTGCATCATAATTATACACCAGGGAAGATGGTACTACAAATGCAGAAATGGCCATTTTTTTTAATGCTTATGTATTCAATTCACCAACTGTGTGACTTTAATTAAATAATTTAATCTTTCTGAATATAAAATGATGAGAATACTTTTGTGAATTACATAGCTAGTACCTAGCACCAGTAAGCAATCTATGAATTATTACTGATACAGCTGATGGAAGTTTCCCATATATGGGATGTGAATGGAGCAAGTAACATGAGCTTCTAAACAATTTATGTTTTGCTTAGATTTATTATATATCGATTACCTAAGAGCATTGACTCTGAAGTTGGACTACTGTGTACAAATGCTGGCTACTCTGGTAATTAGTCTGGGTCTCTCAGTTACTTTAAGTTTTCTGTGCCTCAATTTGTTTTATCTTTAAAAGGTGGATACTAATTATACCTTCCTCATTGTGTAATTATGACAATAAAAGTGTTATTACATGTAAACTCACTTAGAACGGGGCCTAACATGTGGACTATTTTCAAGAAATGTTAGTTGTTATTGTGGTTTCTTGTGCTATTGTTGTTCCTATTATTTACCGAGTGCTGGGTTAGGTTCCAAATCACTGACATTGCCTGTAATTGCTAAATAGCTTAGCAATATAGTGAAAAGGGAACATCCTGAAAATATTAGATTATATTTAAATATGTCAACAAAAATAATCAAAAATTTTAACTGCATGCGAATATAGTTTTATTTTGACAAGTTGGTTTAGGCAGTCTCTTATTAGTTTACTATCCTCTACTTTTACATATATTAGCTGCAATTTCTTAAATTGAAATGAGTTTTGGAATCTGATTCTGCTACTCTTTCTTTCTCTCCTGTTCCCTTCTTGTCCTCCATTACACCTGCCAAATGGTGGAAAGAAGATAAGACTGAAAATCTGGCAAGAAATAGGGAGATATCAAGGCCACGAGAAGCCCATAATTATGCTTCAGTAATCTCTCACTTTTTCTCAAGGTTGACATTTTATCCACAGTGGCTAATCAGCTAGGAAAACATTTATTATTTAATTCAATATCTATTAAGATCAAACTCAATTTTACTGTTTGTTTTTGACGTACCCCTAAAACAGATCTTTCCCAAGTAAGATCTATTTCAAATATGTGACCTTTAAATTTGTATATTTACCTAATTAAAAGAAAATATGCATATAATTATTTGTCTACAGATTCCAATTTAAAAATCTGTACATAGTGAATAAAGGCAGGAATTTTACATAAGATGTTAGTACAATATTTTGTAACAGTCTTCCCATGTTTTAGAATACAGGAAACTCATAATCAAAGAACTAGTAACTAAAAAGAAAATGTTTTTGTTTAATTTATTCCATTACCTTTGATCAAAATATCACTCACAGTTTCCAGATTCAACTCATATTTTTCTACTGAGAATTTTTATGAATCATCTCAGCAGTTTGGCAAGTTCAGGACCTTGGGGATTCAGTTGCCATTCTGAAAATTTTTTTTTTATTAACTCTTCTTGGTTTGAAGTAATAATTTTTATTCTTTTCTTCTCTTGTACTACTGAAGAATGACAGTTATCCATGAATAAAGAAAATATTTTTTTATTTTCTTACCATGGACAGAAAGATATTAAAATGTAAAAAAAAAAAAAATGTATACTCCTGTCATCAAGCTAAAACTTCTAAATGGTATTTTTTACCTAATGAACTTTATAATAGAACTGGAAATTGTATTTCCATGTAATAACTAATGTATTTTTTTAATTTTTATTACATTTATTGGGATGATATTTGTTAGCAAAATTATGTAGGTTTTAAGTGCATAATTCTATGTAGTACGTCATCTGTATATAGCATTGTATGTTTACTACCCAGAATCAGTTCTCCTTTCATCATCATACACTCATATTTAATCCTATTTTACCTCTTCTATCACTTCTGACCACCATGAATAATGCTGCAATGAACATCGAGATAGATTTATTTTTATGAATAAATACTTTCAGATTTGGGGATAGATACCCAAAGAAGGATTGCTGAGTCATATGGTAATTCTACTGTTAATTTATTTAGGAGCATCCATAGTGATTTCCATAAGCTGTACCAATTTACGTTCAGTACAGATTTTGTATCCTGAAATTTTATTATAATTTTTATTCTTTCTAATAGTTTCTTTGGTGGAGTCTTCAGGGTTTTCTATATAAAGAATCATGTCATCTGCAAAAAGTGACAGTTTAACATCTTCATTTCTAATTTGCATGCCTTTGATTTCCTTCTCTTGCCTGATTACTTTGTCTAGAACTTTCAATACTCTGCTGACTAACAGTAGTGAGGGGGCACATCTCTGTCTTGGTCCTAATCATAGAGAAAACTCATTCTGCTTTTTACTATTAAGTGTGATGTTAACTGAGGGTTTGTCACATATGGCCTTTATTATGTAGAAGTATTTCCCCTTTATACCCATTTTGTTAAATGTTTTAGTCGTAAATGGATGTTGTATCTTGTCAAATGCTTTTCTGCCCCTATTGATATGATCACATGATTTTTATCTTTTATTTTGTTTATGTGGTATATTACATTATACAAGAACAACATGAAGGACTCTTTGCCATGATATTCAATAACCTAGAAGAAATGAACAAGTTCTTAGAAATATATAACCATCCTAGACTGAATCATGAAAAATTGGAAAATCCGCATAGACTGATCAACAGTAAGGAAATTGAAACAATGATCCAAAGCCTTTCCAAAAGCAAACGTCCAAGACCAGATGGCATCACTAGTGAGTTCTACCAAATATTCAAAGATTACTTAATATCTGTGCTCATCAAATTCTTTCAAAAAATTAAAGAAGTGTCAACACTTCCCAACTCATTTTATGAGGCCAACATTACCCTCGTATCAAAACTTGGTAAGAATAACACACAAAAATAAAACTACAGACCAATATCTCTGATGAATACAGATATAAAAATCCTAAACATGATAATGGCAAATAGAATACAACAATACATTTAAAAGATTATACGTCACAATCAAGTGGGGTTCATTGCAGGGGCACAAGAATGGTTCAATGTATGCAAACTATTATTATTTTCCAAGTTTCTTTGTAACTATATACTTTTATCTTCACAAACATAAGTTAGTAAAGAGATATTTCACCCCATACTCTATCCTTTTTTTCATATAAAGTATAAAAAAAAAGCCCCAATGTGATCATTATTCACAGCTTCACTGTAAGAAATAGTCATATAAAGAGTGCATTAGTTATTAATTCATTGTTAAATATATTTTAAAGGTTGTTGTTATTGTGTTGTACAAATATCCCTTGCAAAAAGGGATAAGTTGCTATTTATTATCACTTGATTAAGTGTGATGTTTTCTTATATCAGATATTATGCTTATCTCATTCTCATGATTAGATATATTCAGGGTTAAATATTATTCTCACAGCGCTTATATCAGCCTAGATATTTGTGTCTGGCTTATTTAAGGACATTTAAATTTTAATTTATATTTTAAGGGTTTTACTCTACATGTCTTTCTGAAAGCAGAAGTATATAACAAAATAGGATAATTAAATCTTAGGGTGGTCAAAGTGATGCTATATATAAGATTGCAAACATCTTGGAAAGGTTTACGTGGTGCATACTGACACGTAAGATAACTTCTTGCCAAAGAACTGAAATGGATTAGAAAAACATGTGTTTTCAAACATCTTTTCTACTCTAACTAGGAAAGTGAATTAATTTGTGATGAATCAAAAGAGCTGAGATAAATAGTGAATCTCAATTTTTATTTGTATATTTGTCTCAAGTTATATATAGTATGAGACTCTTATTATCGGCCATTTGAAATGAGTCATGTGTTATGAGCATAAGAATCGGTTGGCTTATGAAGAAACACCAAATACTGTTAAAATTCTTAGCATACTCAATAGATTCTCACCCTTCTTAACTCTTTTGCATTTAATTGTAAATGGGAATGTGAACATTCATATCTGTCTAGTTATTACGGATTTTGGATTTATAGATTCATAACATATTCCAGCAATATTCTTGTCTGGCAGATGCTTAGAAGAATGAGGTGAATTACCTATAGTTCTTCGAGTTCATTAACCAGGTATTTTTGAGGCTAGGAATTTGAATTTCTAGTATAATGTCTTGGTATACCACAATAGGTAGAGTGTGGACTCCAGTATAAATTATGTAGTATATCTTAGTTTCAGCTTTCTCATTTATAAAATAGAAACATATCTGCATAATGGAGCTATAATGAAACAATGTATGGGAAGTGGTTCACACATCTAGCATATGGTAAACACAAATTGATTTCTGATTATTTAAAAAACACATTTTTAATAGTCTTCCAAAGTCAGAAATTTGGAGGATTGTTTATTTTCTGTTGTCAGCTATATTTCAATCAATCCCTTGGGTATAGATTCCTAGATCAATGTCTTGAAGACAGTGAGAATTAGCGCTCCTGTATTATTTATGAACTATTTTGACAATAAGGAGGGATATAATGCCTTGGTTTTTCAGGTACATTCGATCTGGATAAACTAAAATAAGGACAAAATTCACCAAATATTTTGACACAGAAATTAAGTAATTATAACTCCTGTTTCTGATATCATTTGACCAGGCACATAAAATGTTTCTGGGCCTCAGTTTCTTTTTTTTTTTTAATTTTTAAAATTTATTTATTAATATTTTGACACAGAGAGAGAGAGATACAGAGACAGAGAGAGAACTGAACTGGGGGAACTCCCCAGTTCACCATATGGGTCCGCACAGGCCGGGGCCGGGATTCGATCCTTAGTCCCCGGGGCTGGAAAGTGAGCGCTTAACCCACTGAGCCATCCTGGATTTCCCACCTCAGTTTCTTTAACTCTAAAACAGAGTTAGACTGGCCAGACCAAGGGCCCTTTCCATTCTCAGAATCAGGTATTCTTATTGGATGGTTAAGTAACAAAAGTTTCTCCCCAGAATCTAGTCTCATATCTATCAGTAATTTCCCCATTTCCTTTTTAAATCAATTGTAATAATACATTTTACAAAAGAAAATTCTGTCTTGTTAAGATTGCCTATGAAAGAGTCTCCAAATTACCCATAAATGCATATATACAGCATATATAATATTGCAAATGTATCTCTATATAGTAATTTGTATTCATGTTATAGTTTCAGACTGCTTAGTCAAACTAAAAGAAAGATAGTAAGAAGAATGTAATGTTCAAATTTTAGAAAATTTAAATAATTTGTTATCTCCTTACTGTAATGATTCAATATCTAGGTCTTAAAAGGGAAGGTAGGAGAAAAAAAGGTCCTCCTTACCTCCAGGGTACATAAACTCCTTTCTGTGCATTAAGCCTGTTTAAGCTTAATATTCATTAATACATGCTGGTAACAAGAATTAAGGTAGAGAATTCTTTCTTTGTTGTGTCTTTTATATACTTCACTCTAATTCTTAAGCTCTGTCCACATCATAGAGAAGACATGTTTGGCTCAGAGGTGTTAAATTTATAGTCAAGTTTCACTTCTAGGAAGGTGAAGAACAAAGATTTTAGTCTTGATGAGAAAGTAGATTTTCTGAAATACTATGTCTTTGATAGTAATTAATAATCACATAATAATTATATTAGATATAAATAACACAGGTATAATATAAATATCATAAATATAGTAATTGAATATAATTAATAAATAATAATTAGATAACACTTCTAATAACCAATACAATAACTTTAAAATTATTTTATGTATTAAAAAATAATATACACTCATGGCTTTAGAAAAATAAAAATGGCTCTAAAGATGAGAAAATAATTACTCTAGGTTCCTTAGTTTGTAGAGAAATACTATGATTTGTAGACATACTAGAAATATTTCTATGAATATATAACCATGTATATATGATAAATACACCCGCATATCCTTTTAATTTTATACAAATAAGATCTAACTTCGTATGTTATATCATCTTTTTTATGTAATAGTAAAATAGCTTGTTGTATAGAACTTCCTTATTCTTTATAACTGTTGTCTAACATAACTTTGTATGGATTTAAAAAAATAATTAGGTTGGATAATTTTTATAAACAATACTTTAAGCAATATATTGATACATGTATCTTTAAAAATGATGTTATAGTTTGAAGATAAATTTATTGAAGTAGAAATCCTTTGCCAAAAGGCATGCTCATTTTGAATATTGAAAAATATTGTCATGTAAGGGGTATGATCATTTTTGAAGCAGGAAAATCTATTGCTGAACATTTACAATTGTCATAAATTCTTTCTTATATCAAACCAAAATCAGTCTTATTGTAAATTACAACAACTGGTCTCATGTTTGCCCTTTGGAGGAACAAGAAATAAGTTTTTTTTCCTCATCAATGTAACATACACTCAAATATATTTTTAAAGCCCCATCTAAATATTTTTCTCTGCGTGTAAAACCCTTTTAGTTACTTTAACTAATCATCTTTGAAAGTTTCCAGAACCTTTACCTTCCTATTTATCATCCTCTGACTCACCTTAGTTTATCAGTATCTTTCTTCTAAGTGTTGTTTTCTCCAAATTTAGTCTTGTGGATAACAAAAAGAGATCCCTCTTAGGACATGTGTGGTCCAAAGAACCGCTGGCATATATCTTCATCTCATCTAGCAATGTGTAACTAGACATTATTTTATTTGTTGAAATTGTTGTTTTTTGAATTGAAATGGATGGAGGATACATCACATCATGGTTCTCAATTTACTATGATATGAAACCAAGATTATTTTAGAGACATTTTTAATGAGCGTATGCTACATTCTAATAAAAATATATTTTTAGGCATCATAGATAATTTAGCAGTAGGTACTGGTACTTTTTCTGATAATTAACATTGCTCTTATTCTTCCATAGTTTCCATGATTTATCTATTCCTCTGTTTAGAATATTAGAACTGTCTCCTCCAATTTTCTTCATTGTCTCTCAAGGATTTCCCCAAGATTATGAAGTATGGTTTCAAGATCATAACAGCCCATCTTTTCAGTACCCTGAGATGTAGTACTAATCTGGATCTCAATCTTGAATATTGTGAAGTAGACATCCCCCTACTATCTTCTATACTGATTTGGCTTTCAGTTCCCTCCAAATGATACTTTCTAGACCAGAGTTGTCCAACCTTTTAGCTTCCTTGGGCCACATTGGAAGAGGAAGAATTGTCCTAGGACACACATAAAATATACTAACACTAATGATAGCTGATGAACTAAAAAAAAAAAAAAAAAAAAAAAAAAAAAAAAAAAAAAAAAAAAAAAAAAAAAAATCACAAAACATTCTCATAATGTTATAAGAAAGTTTACAAATTTGTGTTGGGCCACATTCAAAGCTGACATGGGCCATATGCAGCCCACAGAATGCAGGTTGTACAAGTTTGTTCTAGATCATTTTGGATTTGAGGATATTTCTCTTGAGGAGTTGAATAGTGTTGTTTTCTCTCTTTTGAATACTATTATACACCATCTTCTAACGTAGTGTTCACTCATATAATTATAGATTTTATCTCAATTCTTAAAATTCTGCTTTTATAAAATCTAGGGCTCTATAGAATAAATGAATTATTTTTATCAAGAAATTTATACATCCTTTATATGAAAAATCTGAATAAAATCAGAAATATTTGTGATAAATTTTTACATTTCTGATTATTCAGATGTATGAGTAGGACATTATGTTTTCCACAGTGTCAAGGTTGTTGGGTGTTTCAAGATTTGTCTTCCATGTAATCTGTGAATTTTTTTTTACGAAATAATGCTGGAAATACAATTTGGGTGTTTATACAACAGAGCTCATTCTCCTCATGTCACAAGGTAGTAAAATTATGGTAGTGCAAGGAATATTCCTCTATTTATATTCCTTTGATTGTAAATAATTAGTGCTCCTAGAAATACAAAGAGACAAGAAGTTCATGATTTAAGAAGATGCAATGACTGAACTAAAACCACAGGAAACTTGGAGTCAGTGGTATGTTATAGGTGTTGCGGGACTTTTTACATCTGTTATGTGACCTTGTAAACCCCTTGGCAGAACTTCAAACTTTACCACTGAAGTTTGTTCACTTCAGAGAAGAGTGAAAATAACCAGATTCCATGGTATCTTAAAGATTTAGCTAGACCTACCCCACTGCAAGCATTACAATTTGACATCTAGAATTCTATCTTGAGAAATAATTCAATTTTACTTTATACACTATAGTACATCTGTTCTTTTAATATTAAAAAAAAAAAAAAAAAAAAGGTCTAGTTAATTCCTTGAGTTTTCCTTTCACATCTCCTGGTAAAACTCACACTCCAGGAAGATGTCTCATATTTTTGAAACAGATTTATTGACATATAGCTGGCAAATAATTCACTTTAAATATGGAAGGTATGCAAATTGATATTTTGAATATATATATATATATTTGTAAAGTCATCACATATTGGAGATAATTTATATGTATATATCACTTCGCAGTTTCCTTGTGTTCCTTTGTATTTCCTCTTTTCTACCCTTCTCTGTACCTCTCCTGGCAAGCAAACACTGATCTGCTTTATGTCACTACAGATTAGTAAGTATTTCTAGAATTTTATACAAGTGGAATCATCAGTACATGTTCTTTTCTGCCTGTTTTTAATTTTATATAATTATTTTGAAATTTATCTATGTTATAGCATGTATAGTTTACTCCTTTTTATTGCTGAGTATTATTCCATTTTATGGATATACCATTTAATAGAATGATAAACATTCAAATGATAGAAATTTGCATTGTAGTTTTGGGGTATTATAAACAAAGCTTCTATAAACATCCATATGCAAGTCTTTGTATAAACACATGTTCCATATTTATACTGTGGCTTTGTAACAACCAGGCTACACATTTCCTTGATGAGAAGCATGGACTTAAGATACTCCCCAGAGTATACTTCCTGGAGTATAAGATTTGCACATGGCTTATGTTTTGTAAATTTTTTTTAGAATGGATAAATAAATGAATGAGGACTTTGAGGGGAAAAAATGGAAATGTGCATCATGTAATGAAAAGGACCTCAATCAGATCTAGAAACCACCACTCAAACTTCACTCTTACTGTATAGCATTATGCAGATTACCTACTCTTGTATGCCTTAACTTGCTTACCTGTAACAAGAAGATAATATGTCAGTGGTCCTTTTGCCACAGTACTGAGGTTTCCAAATCTCTAAAAATCAAAAGATTTTTTATGCTCATTTGGTGATAAAACTTGACCAGACTTATTGGCAAAATGGAACATAAACAATAAACTATATATAGTTTTATTTACCTCACTACATGTGAATGTTATAATATATTGCCACAAAAAATATTAATAAATTTAATTGTGGGTTGCTGCTCTATATTGCATTGGTGTGTTACATAATGTGCTTTTTATATATTGTATTATCCAGCTAAAAATTCCCAACGTTTTAGTTTTGAAACATAGCTATCCCCTTAATACAAATTGTAAGAACTCTACCTACCTATATTATTAGATTGGGTTATAATTAACAGAAAACACACACACAAATGGCTCAACTCAGTTTATTTTTTTCTCATGCAAAAGCCCAGAGATAAGCAATCCCAAGCTTTTACAATGGCTGGATGATGACAGGGATCAAGACTTCTTCTATATGGTGACTGTCTTGCATAATTTTTGATCCAAAGGTCATGTCATAGATGAGATGGCTGTGTGAGTGCCAGGCATTTCATTTGCTTTTAGACAACATGAAGAAGAAATGGGAAAAGAAGTGCTACACCATACCTTTTAAGGATACTTCCCAGAAATTGTTCACATAACATTGGTCAGATCTTAGTTACATGATATATCTGGCTCAAGGGCATGTAGGAAATGTGATCTTTATTTTAGACTGCTGGAAGTACAGTGAAAAATGGAAGGTCTTTTTATATGGATGGCAAAAATAAATATTGAGAAAAATTGTAGTCTTTGCCTCACTGCCCTTCTATCTTATTGGGTAGTTGTGGTAATAAAGAGAAATAATAGACATGAAACAATTTGAATCAAAAATTCTACACAACTATAGGTTTCATAACAATAAGGATCTTAAATCAGGTATTTTGTTTTAACAAACGTTATTACAGAGCTTTAACATATCACTGGTGGTTTCTCAGCATATCATTAGGATTATATTGTGAATGGTGGGTGAATGACAATTTCTACTGTTACTTGAAAGCTTTATTAATTATTTTTTGTCTACCAGGAAGTCTAGCCTTTTTTTTTTTTTTAAAGACACTTGAATATTTGGCACATTTCCAGAAAACTGTAACACAAATTTGAAACAGCTTTAGCTTCAAACATAATTTTATTCACCCCTCCCCACCTCCTAGTTCTTTGAATCTTTTCTTAGAACTGTGAACCTCATAACAGCTCTGTAGCTAATAAATCTTATTCTCACCATTGTGCAAATGTTAATATTATTTTTTAATATCCTTTATATTTTAATAAAATGACTCTTTAATACTTGCTCATATGGTTTAAAACAATAAGACACAAGGCAACTTAGCAAAAATAAAAGAGGAAGGATTAAGTTCAGTTTTATTTAGGTAACTTTTTGAGGGGGTACATTTCTACAAATATAATTATGATAAATAGGTAAATGGTCCATGAAAAATGTAAATTTCTCTCCATGCAACAGAGACTATAATTCTGCATCTCTGTCTGTGACTGGTTAAATGAGTTTCATTTAAGTGGCATGGATTAAGGTATCTAATATTGTTGGGTTCAAGACACAGTTTTTCTAGCTCTATTTTCACACTGATATAGATAATATATTTTACTCTCCATTTGATAGCTGTACCTGTTTATAAGCCAGCTTATGATTTGAAGGGAAAATGGTATGATTTAAGTGCTCGCATCTTCAGCAATACTTATTGGACAGTTATTTAATAAAGAAAGGACTGTTGGTCAGGAGAGTAAGTGCTTCCCAGTGGTAGTGAAGTTAAACTATAGATGTGTGATTAGGGTTTGTATGTTCCTCCAAATAATGTTTGAGATATGTATAGAAAAAAATAAGGGCCTTTTTATTCCAGTGAGGAAAGAGAATTTAGCTTTGATTATATAGGGGGGAATTGAATACCATGAGATGATGTGTTTATTTTGGGAGATGGTGGGATGGTGTCTGGTGCCTTAGGAGCAATTCTATCATCTACATCTCCAGGTATAGCCTCAGCCACACATTTATCAGCCATCGAGGCTCCACTATAAATCTGAATTTTGTTTTATAATAATGTTGGTAAATGTTTATTTAGGTTAAAAAAAATTAGGAGATAAATACAAGCTGAGGTTGATTCCATATAATAAACATGCTTTAGCAGAGACTAAGCTAGGACAGATTCTAGACTGGAACTTCGGAAATGTAGTAGGTCATGGGATTTTGTCCAAAGGTCGTCAATGATAGTGTGTGCTTTCGGCGCAATTTACTCCCTTTATGTCACTCACTCTTTTTTTCTTGGTGCTCTATCTCCCAGGATAAAATGAGCGTTTTCCTAATGGAATTGAGGAATTCAGTGTTGATGGCTCCACAATGTCCACACAGATGCTCTATTTAAAAAAGAAGAAAGCCTCCGGGTTGGCGCCTTTATTTTATTCTATGTATTATTAGTTTCCATCCAACGAAAGCGAAATATAACATTTCATTTTTCCTTTTGGTTTTCATCATGAACAGACATGTTCAGAACTTTTACCAAGGCCAGTCCTTGAGAATATTGTGCTACAGCTGGTTTTTATTGTTGCTTCTAGGTGGCCCTGCTGAAATACAATTTTTTTCTCTTTAGATGCATAGATATTTGGTTGGAAAGTGTAAGTAAATTGACGGGCTTCTAGTTTGCCTGGGTAAATCTGTATTAATTTAAAATGTCAGAAATTTATGACTCCACTAGAACAAAGAAAGAAAATAGGCTCAGTGGATTTTTAAGCGAATTTTCTTACTTTTAGAGACTGAGAAGTAATCTAACAGAGGATCTTAATCTTTTAAGGAAAGTTGGGTGCAGAGATATTAAGCAATATCTTAATATCATATAGCTATCTATCTAATAATCAGAAACATGATTAGAACCCAGCTCTTCTATAGTCCAATTCAAGATTTTTTTTAATGTTGTTTTGTCTCTTTCTTTAAAGATTTACTGTTTTTGATGGAGAGAGAATGTCAGAGAGACAGAGAGAAGGGGGAGGGTCCAGAGCATTTCCCATAGTTGTATATTATCACTTTCTGACAGTTTCATTCCACAGATTGGGGCGGGGCTGCACCAAAACTGGGCAGGGTGCCTGGGAGGCAATCCCCTGAGTATGGAGGCATAACCCCAGTGGAAGCTGAACCAGGGGCTTCTGACATGGGAAGCTCACCGCTGTGGGAACCGAACTGGAGTGGGATGCATACCTCAGTTCAGCATTTGGGCCCGCACAGGCCGGGGCTGGGGTTGAGACTTGAACCTTAGACTCTGGGGCTGCAATGCGTGTGCTCAACCAGTTTAACCATCCCAGCTTCCCCTGTTTCTTTAGGAAAAAAACCATGTACTGTGACTGCCTCATGAATGTCAACTGGCTGACGCAAATAAGAAAGTCTGTTATAGTAAATGTCAACCCACATTGGGTTTTGGAGATAAAGGGATGGGTTCCTGAGATTGTAACTGTTTGTGAGGCCCATGAAGTTTTTCCCCTTTCTCTCCCTTCCCCTCTCTCATTATGAATATTCCTCCTATCCAGGGGGCTCCCTGCTTCTCCAGTCAAGCCTCCTTTTCTCTACAAAACAGATGGTCATAAAGATATTAGTAAAATGAATCTACTAATGTAGTCAAAGTTGCTGAGTGCTTGTGATTCTTACTTTTATCAGCAACAACAATAAAGTTTGTCTTGCAAAGGGTCCTGAAGACCTACCTCATTTTCTCTGATCTCAGAACTGATACTAGCTTAAGTTGCTGGTGGAAACCTATGTCGTTTCTTCCAAAGATAATAAGTAACAGACCCTTTGAGTGTCTGTTGAAAAGAGGAGAAAAGCTGCTGTCTGCCTTTGTGTTCCCTAGGGAGCAAGAGCTATTGTGAGAAAGCAGACTGGCCTTGTGCTGCAGCCTGGTTCACAATGGCACATGTTAGTGACAAGAGACATAACATGGGCCTGTGGCTCCTGCCTGGCTGCAACTATTGATACAAGTTGTGTAGACTTGTAGTTACTACTACTTCAATTGGGACACTGCATTCCAAATAGTAATTAGTACCATACAAAAGTTTCCCATGTGCACTCCTCACCCTAATTAAACAAAATGTAAAGGCAGTAGAAGCCCACATTTGAAAGCAAGTTGCTGTCTTTCCTATGAACTAAATTTTCTTCTTTTTAAGGTGAGTTTAACATTTGACTGGAGTCAACAGAAGGAAAAGCAATATCTAATTTATTACTGCTAGTAGGCAAGAATTTTAATACCCACAGATCTTTCCTGTCTTTCAAGGAGTATATTCTGTAATATATTAATGTCGTGCTTTTCAGTCTAGGGAGTTTAAATTCTCTGTGTGTGAGTGTGTGTGCTTGCACATAGACAACACAAAAACCTACTGAAATGAAGAATTTTAGAACTAGAGTGGAATTTAAACTTGTCAGGTATTTTAAAATTTCTATCTTCAGTGGCTTACACTCATGCCAATAAAATTTCTGATATCTGTTAAGACATGACTCAGGACCGTATTTGAACCTCCACATACAGTACTCTTCTCCCTATTTGAAGTATTTTATTTTACATTCTTTAATTATGTCTATAGTGTAGTATTTTTAAAAGCATTTTGGATGTTATAGGTGACAAATACTTTTTTCAAACTGAGTTGTAGGGGAAGTCCATGATATTCCCCAGGGAAATGTGGAACTGTCACATAAAGTTCCCAGGGCTCATCAGGGTCCAAACATACAATAATTGTGCTAAGCATTTCTTTTCTTCGGATCCTTATCATCTTTTTTTTATGACATATTGTTGAAATCATCAGTGTTTCTCTGGACTACAGAGCTGTCTTGATAAGGCTTGTGGTATTCCAATATGATATATGCAATATTTATAAATATAGAACATATATTTATACATTTTATAATTATGTAAATTAATTGGTGATTGATAGGGTTTGGTAAATGTGTGAGCTTAATCAGGAAGAAGGAAACCTTGAGATGTAATTTCTAGCTGAAATTTCAGTACTCCTGCTTTGGGGATAGAAACAGCAGGTACAAAGCATTCTTCATTCTTCTTACTGTTTTTAGAGTTGAAAATATATGCAAAGTAATCATAAAGCAAGTCAGTATACTTGCCATATTCATGCCATAGCCATCAGGTGCTATAGAGATTTGAATTAGAGAGGAATCCCAGATACCTGACAAAGATCTAGTAAAAGTAGTATAATTGATTTTAGTATTGAAAATTTTCTTTCTGTCTCTCTCTGTTTCTCTCTCTCTCTCTCTCTCTCTCTCTCTATATATATATATATATATATGTATACAGTGATCCCTCGTTTTTCGCGGTTAATGGGGAGCAGAACCTTCCGCGAAAGCTGAAAAACCGCGAAGTAGGATTTGCCCCTAGGAATGTTCGTGTATG
>PVKE010015820.1:0-12917 GCA_004027555.1 Craseonycteris thonglongyai
GGGTAGGGTTGAAGTAGTTGAAAATTTAATTAATCTAATCCCCTTAACAGCAATTGTTTTTTAATTAATAATTCTCTGTAACAACAGTATTATAGATCACACCCATGTGAAATATTTACACTAAATATTTTAGCATAAAATCTCTCCTCCAGCTTTCTCTTTCTAGAATAACATTTTCAGCTTCTTTAGCTTTTCTCTTCTTATCTTTCTCTGTTAGGTACCTAACACGCAAGGTTTCTTCTCAGGGGACCAGAATGAAATCTTTTCTTTTCCCTTCTAATTTTTTCTCAATGTCACTGTCTCTCAGTAAGTTATGTTCATGACTATCAAATTATTTATCTATAGAGCATGAGTACTATGAAATAAGAACGGTTCAATTGATTATTTTTTTTTTTTTTGGTATCTATAATCACTTGGTATGGATTCTCATTTGAAATGATTTGTTTACTCATCAATTTCAATAAATTGTTATGCTGCTGAAATGATCACTAAGAGTAATGTCAGATGAAGGACAAAGCTGTCATCTTGTCAACCTCAGATGGTCTTGGTGTAAATTGGGAATTGGTCTTAATCTGCTCAAATGTCACATTGTTGAGGAAAGACATTCTCTGACCTCCCAATACAAAATTACAATTAGTCTTTCTCCTCCAACATGAGGCTTCCCTTTAAGAGGCTTAATTTTTCTCCATAGCACTTAGCATGTAACATTCTAAAATATTTATATTTGTTTACTTAGTGCATATCCTCCAACTAAGACGGACACTCAGCTAAAAGCAAGGACTTGAATTTCTTCACTGCTGTATCTTGAGAGCCAAGACAAGTGCCTTAAATATCGTGATATAGTCGACCATCCATACATCATTATTGAATGCATGAAGCTTTTTGCTCATTTTTCAGGGGCTTGCTAAAGCACCCGATCGGCTTAAAGCAATGAAATTGTCTCCTTGTCCTGGCCTGCATGTTGATGGCTGACAGCCTGATGTAAATGTAAGCATTTATCCTGAGCTGGCTGTCATGCTGAGCCCGTGGAAGTGTCCCTGTGGGACAGGAACAGAGACAGTGCTTTTACATGGGCATGTCTTCATTCAAGGACTCAAACTTGGAGTTGTGCAGTGCTGTTTGGCATCCACAGGTTCACAATTTGAAGAATAATATGGAGCAGAGCATCTCAAAGGATATTCTACAGGATACTAAGCCACGTGCTATATAAATAAGGGTTATTAAAACCAAAAGGGGCTCCCTGGTTAGAAGCTTCTGAAACTAGGTATTGCATGAAGCTAAGGAAGGCACTTAACTTTGTGGCATCCCAGATGAGTGGTAATGCTCATGAGGGCTCTCTGAAATGGGAACATCTGAGACTGTGTTTCCCAAACTCACTCACTCTGAGACCTTTTATTTCACCAGCCAACTCAGTTCTAAGATAAGGTTGCATCATGGGGAATCCACTGAGTGGGGAGGTAAACTGGCCATGACAGGAGAAGCAGGTTCTTGCTCTGGCCCTTCCTCACTTTGTTTCGTGACCTTGGTCATGTCACTTGACCTTGCTTTTTTGTCTCAGTTTCCTCTTCTGTAAGGTAGGGATGAAAAGGATAACCCAGGAGAATGTACAGTATTTTTCCGTGTATGAGATGCTCCCAGGAATAAGACAACCCCTACTTTTCTAACCCACCATTAAGAAATCAGTACATGGGTTACTCCCATGTATAAGACAACCCCCCATTTTAGATCTAACAATTTTAGACAAAAGTTATCTTCGACACAAAACAACAACAACACGGTATTTAAAATGTCTGGCCCATATGTGCTAAATAAATAGTGGTTATTGTCAACACCTTTTTATTGAGCATAGGAATGCATGCTTGTTAGACAGCTATTTTCAAGTATATTTTCAAAGACAGGTTTACTAGTATTGACCCGTTCCCAGAATCAGCCTGCGGGGCCTCCTTCTTTGTCTCACACCCACCCCCCACCTGAGAAGCTCAGTGCAAAAATGCTGACATGGAAGAAATTCTATCTTTCAACACGACTGACTACAAATGTCTGATAACTCACTTGGCGAATCCCGCAGAGTTGATACCCTTGACCTCAGATGAAGAGCCTTTTGTCAGGAAGACGGTGTTAGCGTCCGAGCTGTTGACCCTGCAGATGGCTACATGCTGATAGATTTTAAAGGGACCATATTTCCTCCGTAAATTTCAGACAAAGGTGTGATCTGCGTACGTCTGACCCCTTCCAGTAAAATGTGCATTTGCATGTATTTTGAATTTATAAATCCTGACAGATTCCACAGTATTTATAGCCCTCCATAAAAAGCCCGTGCCTGTCTGCGGAGCTTTGCTTCTGGCTCTCTGGTATGCTTACGAGAGTTTAAATAATAATAAATTCGGTGATTTGTTCCACCTGGAACAGACACGTATTTTCCCCTCTTGGCTCGTTTTGAAGGGGATGCTATAAATAGTGTCACAGACGCTGCTCTCAGGAATAGGGAATTGAAATCCGACAGAGAAATACAGAAACATTTCCATTATCACTGATGCCTTAAATGTATTTTTGAAACAGTTCTGTTCCTCAAATGATGTACCTTCTCTTCTTTCTCCTGCCCCATCTCAGTTATACTTGAGTCCCCCAAACCTGTTGCCAAACTTTCGGATTCGGTTTCACTAATGGGACAGAGCGAGTGAACGTATTAGCTGACTAGGTAAGAGCAAGTTGCCCCTAGAGAGGCCAGAGCAATTCTCCAATGTTCATCTTACATTTCACAGGAGTCAGCCAGTAACGGAGCGTCGATGTCTAAGGTATAAATTCCTTATTTGAGCCCCAGCTCATGCATTCTGCAGGTTTGATGAAAAGCTCTCAGTTCATGGCAAAGAGGGGGGAAATCTAATTACAATTAAAAGCAAAAGCCCAGGGATATGGTCAGAAGGTCTGTTCTTTCACCTATCTGTGCTTGTAATTTCCTAGTACAGGATTAGAGAAAAGTACCTCGAGTTGACTCCCAATGACATCATTTGTTTTCTTAAACACGAAAGAAACAAAAATTGGGGAGTTAAGTAGTTTACCTAGAATCTATGGACAGAATTGAGGGCAGCCATTTAGTGTGACATACATGGTGTGGTCACTTGTGATATGACAAGGAGACTGAGGTCCAGCTTCATGTTTGAATGGAGTGAAGGACTTAGCCTTTGGGAGAGGGAAAATGGTAATGGCCAACATCCATGGAGAGCTAGGCACAGAGTGACACATCAAGTGGGTGTGGCTCTGTGCAACAAGCTTCTAATTAAGTGCTGAGTTCTCCTGTCCGGACCCCTCCCCCGCAATCTTCCCTGAGCAGTCCCCCTCACTTCCAGCTAATAGGATGGCAGACATTTGGACCAAGCCCCAGAGCCTGCAGTAGACCACGTTTTAATGATTTAGTGGTGGACAAAGTAAACGTTTTCAAAGCAGACTTTATGAAGCAGGGACCCAGCTAAGTATGATGGATTTGAAGCAAACCCCAAAAGAAGCTGAATGGTGCATTGGGGTATTGTTTCTCAAACAGGACACGGGTATCTATGGCCCATTGCTAATTCATATCTAAAGCTTTGCTTGAAAAATGGATTTTTTAAAGAACTGGGCTCTTGAGGAACGGCCTTGAGGCATGGCCGGAATTTCCTTGTTTTTTTTTTAAAGCATCTTTCTAAGAGGATGCTGATGTATTGAGATGTGAGTTGCTCAGTGTCTTTGTGCTTCTGGGACCACATTCTGGGTCTAACACATATGGAATAAATAAACTGTTTTCATTTCTTAAAGCCCATGGAAGGAAACACGACAAGAAAAATTTCCATAGTGCTTCTTTTTTTTCTTTGTTTGTTTGTTTGTTTGTTTGTTTGTTTGTTTGCTTTTAAGTGATTAAATAGGAGAATTCAGTTAGGGCAAATAAAAATGATTACGGCCAACAGTTTTTGTTTTCTTCTTTTCTTTCTTTCCTAACCTCTTACTCAGCAATAGCCATATGGTAAGGCTTGTGTCAAATGCACGTTTTGATGCACCCTGTTTTGTTCTTCCTCCATAGGGCAACCCCTACATGTGCAATAATGAGTGTGATGCAAGTACGCCTGAGTTGGCACACCCTCCTGAGCTGATGTTTGATTTTGAAGGAAGACATCCCTCCACATTTTGGCAATCTACTACTTGGAAGGATTATCCCAAGCCTCTCCAGGTTAACATCACACTCTCTTGGAGCAAAACCATTGAGCTCACAGACAACATAGTCATCACCTTTGAGTCCGGGCGTCCAGACCAAATGATCCTGGAGAAATCTCTCGACTATGGGCGAACCTGGCAGCCCTATCAGTATTATGCCACAGACTGCTTGGACGCTTTTCACATGGACCCGAAATCCGTGAAGGATCTATCCCAGCACACGGTCTTAGAGATCATTTGCACCGAAGAGTACTCCACGGTGTATATGACAAATAGCAAAATAATCCACTTTGAAATCAAAGACAGGTTCGCGTTTTTTGCGGGACCGTGGCTACGCAATATGGCTTCCCTCTATGGACAGCTGGATACAACCAAGAAACTCAGAGATTTCTTTACAGTCACAGACCTGAGGATAAGGCTTTTGAGACCAGCTGTTGGGGAAGTATTTGTAGATGAGTTACACTTGGCCCGCTACTTCTATGCGATCTCAGACATAAAGGTGCACGGAAGGTAAGAGAACTCTCTGACTTAAATGAGAATGGGTATGTTCAAAGAAAATGCCAGTAAGTGGGTTCGGTGGTAGAGTGACATTTGTCACTTCTACGGCACGTTTTCTCAGGAACATCACCCCAGAGGTAGGTTCTCAAGCATTGGACGTCCTTCTTGCTCAGCATTAATTTGTGATCCCAGACTTGCTGTCCCTAAACCTGAACCTGGCAGGATTTCTTAGAATTTAAACAAAAGAAAAAGAAAAGCATTGTTAAAAGGCACTGAACAACAAGAACTACTACATATTTCTGTTGTTTTCCAGTGCAAGAGAAGGTTTCAACAAGGTACTACTCTGTGCTTATGTTTTGTTATAGTGTACAAAAAGTGTTCTGGAAATGAAAGTTACATTGCTTTAAATGTCTTATTTCAGCACCAAAAGCATTTAGGAAGCCCAATGCATTTGTTAAAGGGGAGCAGGCAGTGTTGTTCAGGGTTTGGGGTGTTATTGTCTTTAGAAGATCTGCTACCATTTCAAATATGACTCCCTTCACTTTTGTGGATCATTTGTAGATGGACTAGAGTTGAAACGTGAATGGGCATAGTCAGGCATATCTTTTGATTTCAGTAATTCCAGAGACCAAACTGAGCAATTTTCCAAGAATTTTGAAGATGTCTAAATGAAGGACTTGAATAACGTGAACCAGCATCACCAAAGTAGAGATTTTTCTACCCGATTTTTTCAATGTGGTATGTTGTCAAAATAACCAACCAATGACAGTTGAAACATGAGGTGATGAGGTGAAAAATTCCAAATGGGTGCACTATGGAGCAAAAAAGGCAAAAACACAAAGCAAAACAAAACAATAATCATTCTAAATATGCCGAGATAACCTTCAAGTCAGAACATGTGACGATCAGAATATAAATGGCATATAAGTGATGTAGGTTTGATTAAGTAATCTAGAATAGCGTTTCAATAAAGCAGGATTCATTAGCTGCTGTCCAGCCTCCCTTAGGGCAGCCCCTTCCTAGAAACCTTCAGAGAGTTGTCTCACTCCATCTTAGAGAATCGTGCTGTGTTCGCACCCTAAGAAGGAAGAAGAGGTCAGGGCTGTGAAGGGAAGGGCCGTGGTGGGCACACAGAATGGTGTGGGGGGCGTGACCTCAGCTGCAGGACCAGATGGCCACCAGTTAGTGACTCTAAGCTTTGTTCTAGCTTTGTGTTCCTCCTGGAAGAGTCACGAACTCTTTAGCAATGGAACCTCTTTCAAAACTTGTCATCAAGGTCTTGGTGATGTAGGAGGAGGATATTATTTTTAGCAGAAATACGAGTGGGCTCTGCTTCGATATGGAGTTTGTGAGTTCAGTATTGGGGGACATATGTAGAGGATAGTTCGTGGATTAGAGGGCACCACAGGAGTGCAAAACTAAGCTCTTGCCTTAAACTGAGTTTGCTCTTTAGGATGAAATGTAGCCATTATACTCATGAATATTTTGGCAAAAGATGAGCATTTTCCAGTACCTTATTCTTGTGGATTATAATATATAAAAGTGATTGATTTTGATATTATTAATAATAGCATTCCACCACAAAGTAACAAGTATTCTGTTTACCTATAAGAATAAATGTCAAAACTAATCAGCTGTGATCAACATGGTTAGGAAGCATCCTCTAGGTCAGTGTTCTTGCAGTTTCAGAAATCTGCCAAAATCCAACTTCCCCCAACATGATTATTTTCCATTTATAAAGGCAATCTTATCAAGACTGGGAAATGACCATTGGTGGGGCTTCTTTTATTGCATATTCACTGTTATTTCTTCTGATTATGTAAAAATGAGTATAAATACGCTTTTTTTAATATTAAACTAAAATTCCTTTTTTTATTGTTAAATGTATTAGGGTTACATTAGTTAGTAAAAATTACATAGGTTCCAGGTGTACAACTCTTTCCATCACAATATATTTAGCTCCCCCTCCCTCCTTTCCCACCCCCCTGCCCCCCTTACCCTCAGGTAACTAAACTATTGACTGTGTCCATGAGATTTTGTTTCTTCATTGCTTTCAGTTTTATATGCCACCTATAAGTGAGGTCATATGTTTCTCAGCTTTTTCTGTCTGGCTTATTCATGATGATCTCAATTTCCATCCATGTTGTTGCAAATGGCAGTATTTATACTTTAAAGCTCCAGCCATTTTTATGCGTTCCTATTGGGGTCCCCATAGTCTCTCTTTGTTGGCGTGTTAGAAACATAAATTCCCACCAGATTGACCACTTTTCCTGTATCCCTCATCCTGGTAGTGCCCTCCAGCCGCGTTTTGGAGTTCTGAGGACTTTGGAGTGCTCTCCTCCCTTCCCTGGGCAGCACCTCCACTGTCTTTTCCTGTTCACCAGTCTACTATAAGCTGGGGAGAGAGCAGATGGGCAAGAGAGAAAGGGCCAATAGAGGTGAGCCCCTGCCATAAGGTCCCACTCTGTCCCCTCCAAACTCTGTCCAGATTCCTCAGGGCAACACTGATGGTGGCATGTACAGATGGCCTGCTATTTTTAGTTTCTGGGGAGGGACTAAAGAAGCAAGGCCTGATGGCTCGGGTGTGGCTCCAGCTTCTGAATTCTAGAAGGAGGGTGCAGCCACCAAAGGAAGCTGTTGAACCAATTCCTGGTTCACGGGCCTTTCAAACATTGATGCTGATGTACATTTTACCTTTGAAAATTTCATTAGGGTCAACAGCCTAGTTTATCTTTTTCTTACGTGGCAATCATCTATAGGGGAATTGAACATTAATTGATGATCTCTAAAGAAAGTTCTAAATGATCCTTTTGAAGAATATGATAGATATAAACTTTCCAAAATATAACTGAGGTCTTGGTTTTTCTTCAACTTCCCTTTCTCCCTCAGTGCAGTGATTTCAAAACGAGACATGCCTTGACATGTCTTTATCCAGTATGACATTTTTCTACTTGTCACTCCACCCCACGCTCACTGTAATGTGTGAACTGGTATGAATTATTGGGGGAAAGTGGGCAAATATCCACAGAATAGTGGACAGGGAATAGAAGAATTTTATTCCTGAAATATTAAATTCTGAAAGCACAAAAACAGAATCTTTGGTTGAGTCGACTGACTGGGAATCCCATTCTCTACAGTCTGTGCACACACATAGTACAAGGTGTTTAAATTTTATACTGGTTGATAATTGTTCTCTGTTCAAATGATGTCTTCATTGTCCCAAGGCTAACGTAGTTGTCTGTGTTCTTTTTAACACGTGATGCATTTGATACCTGTTACAGGTAACAAAAACTATAATCCCATCGTAAAAATTGTAGTCTTATGTTACATACTTATGTTGCTTCCATTTACTCCCTTTCATTGAGTTTCTTAAGATCATGAAAAAAAAAAAAAAAAAGAGGAAACGTGGCTGTCGGCCATCTCAGCCACTCTGCAGGACTCACGTTGTTCAATAAACCTAATAATCTTCACAGACTAATTCTGACTTATAGATGTGCTCCTTCAGTAAATCACGGTGATTTTCTCTGGTGAATAACAGATGAGTGCAATGTGCCAGCACCTTAATTACAGCGTGGCTCTCTTAGTCTTGATCTCATTTTAATTTACAGGGTAACACTACAATAATATCACTAATGGAAGGTACATTAAAGGGCATCAAGTAGCATTAACTGTATTAAATTATGGTACTTGTGTTAATTAACTGCTGAAGCAAGATGGTTTGAATGGCCAGAAAGGTTGTCTAATGCATAAATAAAGTCGACCCAAATGAGAGGTGAGAGGAGAAATGAAGAGTAGATGTTTGTTCTGAACATCTTTTTATACTGACAGAGAGTTAAACCTATGGACTGTGAAATGTAATGTCCAAACTGTTTTGGGGTTTTTTTTCAGTTATACATAGGGAGTTTTGATGTTTAAGTGTTTATTTTCCTCTGAGCTTTCCATCATTAACTTGAAAATTTGAACATTGTATTTTTCTGAGGTATAGGTTTTAAAGAATGTAAACTCAACAGTATTTATTACTTTTTTGAGGCAAACAGTTTCAAGGAAATAATGTGATATATTGTAATAATTGTTCAGTCTGAAAGACAAATGAACATTTGATGAAATGCTCATTTATTTGTAAGGTATGCTATCAGCAATGGAGTGAAGTATTGGCTTCAGACCTAGGATAACAGAAATTTTTTTCAATAGTAAGAACTTTAGAACAGAATTGTGTAAAAATTTTTCTCAGTGGCCTAGAAAATTCTAACCCACATCTCTCTTATTTGCCTTGTTACACAATATTTCTAAACGTATAATAATTATCAATAATTTTTCACAATGGTGTTTACCTACATCTACCCTTTGTGGTTCCTACGCAAGCTTTTTACAAGTAGTTGGTGTTGGATGGCATTTGTAGAACTGACTTTTTCTTCTAAGTCTCCATTGTTTATTTCCAAGAAAGGGGGCCTAGAGAGCGCTAGCACAGGAGATTCACTTCCACCAACTTTTGGGTGCTCTCTTTACTTCACTCCTGCTCCAGTTCAGAACCACACCCTCCCTGTCTGATCTCAAGACCAGGAAAGGCCCAGAGGCAGAGCGGCTCTCTAACTGAGAGTCAGGCAAGAGGGGCCCCCAACACTCCCACCCTCAGGATGTCTGTTTGTATATCCTCCCTGTTTGAATGTCATTATCTTGCTATTTGCTATACAGCCACTCCTCACTTAATGGCCTACCTGTTTAACAACCCTTCAGACTAAAGATCGGTTCCCCAGCCTGGGGCATCCCCTTTCTCAGTCTGTGGGAGTCTGAAGCATCTTCTTTCTCAGTCTTTGTCTCATCCCCCCAGTTGATTAGTATTCACTACATGAACATTTCATGCAATCACCCAAGTCTTGCCATCACACAAGACTACGTATTTCATTTATAAATGTGCTGTTACATTATATGTATTGAAAAATGCAAACCCTAAGATGCCATGACACATCACACACATCTGCCTTTAAGCGCCTCCCTTACTGACCGATTTGCTTAACAACCTAGTCGTAGGAACGGACCTCTGTCAGTCATTAAGTGAGGAGGGCCTCTAATAGGACAATGTGAAGTTGACATTCACTTTCTGCAAGCAAGGCTTTCAGAGGGCTAGTGGGAAAAATACGTGACATTAGGTGAGCAAGAACACGGGGTGCAGTTTAAAATTATAAGAACAGTAGGGTGTTCTGCCTATTTTCTCAAATAATTTGGAAAAATCATGTAGCACAGATGTGATCGGCCCCTTACGGAGGACTCACCAGTTCTCCTGGAAGTTCTTTAAGTCTTTTTCTAGCCACAATTGGAATCAACCTACCAAAACATTTACTCTTCGCCTCTCATGTAAGAGACTTCAAAGCCTTGGACCTAGTATTTGTTCATTCTTCCCAATGGTTCTAATTATTAAAGTTGGATTTTGCCACGCTTAACAGATTCTGCTTTTATAACACCTTCTTTCTGTCACTAGTAAATACGTATTCTCCCCACCAGGGACAGATGCTGGGCTAGACACTGGACATATGGAAGGCACCAGACACAGTTAGTGTTCTCAAGGACCTGGTAGCCTGAACGAGCACAGACATGTCAACAACAAAAGATGCCAACGTGGGTTAAGTGCTTTTACCATATGACTGTGTCAAGTGTGACCATGTGAAGTCTCTGGCAACCGAGGAGCTGCTCATTGAATCTGAAAAGTCTAACAAAAGCTTTGATGAGGATTTGACATTTGCATGGTGTCTTGAAATATGTGCTTTAGAATGCCAAGCAGCCAGGGCAGAATAGATATGCTAGGTGACAAATTATGCTTAGAAACAGCACAGCATAGAAGGGTTCCAAATACAGTAGACTCTCAGTTAACCAGCGCCCACAGAGATTGGTTGGTAGATGCCGGGTAAGTGTAAGTAGACTCTCTGTGAACCAGAACTCAAGCAACCAGAACTCTCCAGCAACCAGCAAATTTGCTTGAGAGCGCCAGTTGCTTGAGACTCTCCAGTTAATGGAGCGTCTCCTGTAGTTGGGAATTGGTGGAGTTGACACATCCTGGGAAATGGCCTTCCATCTTCTCCCTGTGGACCTTCAGCATCTCCAAGAGCTGTGGCCTCTGAGTCTCTCATGCCACAAGAAATATAAAATCATATGGGTTCTCGTATCAACTAAGCACAGGTGAGAGCCACTCTATGGCTGTGGTATCCGAAGAGATCAGCATGGCTGCGCTTCACAAGAAGATGCTGATAGAGAAAGGTGAGCTCGCATGCTGCTTAATTGCAGACCAGTTAGCTCCAAGTCCTGAGGCTCACGTGGGGTATCCAGAAGAGCTCCCCATAGTCCACAGAAGCCACCGTAACCAAGGATTTGAGATTTGCATGCAAAGTCAGGACTTGGTGACCAATCGGATTTTAAGAAAAGAGAGGCAGAAGGAAAGACATTAGTAGGACTAGGTGGAGGGTCCAGTTCAGGATTTGAAGACACTGCTCTGCTGTTGCAGAAAGAGGCTTGAGCTGTGAATACAGAAGTTTGAATCTTATCATCTTGTGTGTAATGATTGTAGTTTAGGGACTGGATGACATCGATACGATAGGGTTTTTTCCCAAATAATTATAGGTGACTGTGGTCACTTATAGGACATTTATGGAACTCTGTTGCATATTGTTATTTATGAGGTAATTCCTGAAGGGAATTGAGAAAAAAATACTGAGAAAGAGGAGGAAACGGGAAGAGGGGAAGGAGTTCAGGAAATTCTGCTGGCTCCTGTTAGTATCTCAGGAACAATCCTTTGCGTTGGTAGAACCCTCAGGTTACAAGGCTCTTGTGGAGTAACTTCTTCCCATCCGTGCTCACTAGGGACTTGTGAGGCAGGTGATGTTTAGCTTCGTTTTACAGATGAGAAACCCAGGGCCTGTGAAGTCCCAGGACTTATTTATGTTAACATCCCACACCTACTAAAGCGACAAAATGAGGTTGCTAACTACTAACCTCGTGCTTTCTCATTATGTTCCTAAAATCATACTATTGGTACTTACAGGAGACCCAGAAAAATTCCAAAGGGAGCCATCTTTAAATAGCCACAAAGAACCAACAAGTCTCACAGCTCTGCCCTTCTGGGAACATTCAGAGAATGACCCTTGGCCTGACATTTGGCTCAGTATTTACTACACCAAGTTTCAAGGGTGTTTCTCTGAATTCCTTGCCTCATTTTTATGAACTTTTTAATGTGTTACTGAGCTAATCTGTCACATTGCATTAGGTCTAAATGTTTTACTTCTAAACTAAACTTATGAGCATAGTTTTTCATTTTCTGAGAGGAGAAAAAAAAACAAACTGATTTTTCTCCATAGTAATTTTTCTCCTATTTTCCTACAAAACTTTAATGCCACCAACTATTTTTGCTCAACAGCCATCATCAAACACTAAAACAAGTGACAAACGTTAGTGAATAAACTTGGAAATGGCCAGCTTCCCTTGGCTTATTTTAAGAAAGTTTATTCTTTAATTGAAGCACTCTGTTTTTTTCTTTTAACTTCCACATATTAGTCCACCTCTTTTCTTCTGGAGCTCTCATAACTTTGTGTCTGCCTCTTTCATGTAACAAAATTTCATAAATTCAGTCAGTGATCCTATATCCCCTCAAGCCTTTTCAAGTTAAATGGATATTTAACTGGGGAGGCTGGGATGGCTTAGCGGGTTAAGCGCTTGTTTTGCAGCCCCGGAGCCCAAGGATCGAATCCCAGCCCTGGCCTATGCGGACCCACATGCTGAACTGGGGTGTGCCCCCAGTTCGGTTCTTGCCGGGGCCTACGTGGGAGGCTCCTGGCCCAGTTCCTGCCCTGTGCAGCCCCGCGCCCACCTGTGGAGTGAAACTATATGGAAAACTAATGTCAACTATGGAGACTGCTCTGGGCCCTCCCCCTTCTCTCTGTCTCTCTCTGTCTCTCACTCTGTCAAAAAAACAATAAAAATAAATCTTTTAAAAAAATGGATATTTAATTATTCTGCCATCCATATGTTTTTAAATTTAATTAGTTCTTTCAAAAGGAGAATGAAGTTCAGTAAATAAGAGCATCTAAATGAAAAGCTTAGTAACCATAATTAAAAAAAATACAAACAACAACATAAGAATTGTTGTTTAGCTCCAGCGGAAACATTTAGAATAAAGATTTATGGTGTGAACCCATTTAAATGGGTTCCATCCTGATTTGGAGCATGTTTTGTAAGTCCTTGAGGATTTCTTG
>PVKE010015820.1:13017-32969 GCA_004027555.1 Craseonycteris thonglongyai
AGTGCATAGTTATTTCTATTTTACTTTTTGACAGATAGAGAGAGAGACAGAGACAGAGACAGTTAGAGAACCAAACTGTGGGAACTCCCCAGTTCAGCACGTGGGTCCTGCCTGGGCCGGAGCCGGGATTCGATCCTCGGTCCTCATGGCCTCAAAGCGAGCGCTCAACCCGCTGAGCCGTCCCGGCTTTCCCCCCATAGATTTTTTAAACTAGTGGGTTATTAAAGGGAAGATGTCTCCTTAGAAAGATAAGGATATTTAGGCAAAATACTACGTTGTAAAAAAAGTGAAATAATTTCCTCCCTCACTTAACTTCACATTTGTGTAGGAAGCTACATTCCGGCTATATCAACAAGTCCTGATGATGGAAAACAGTACACTTAGCCCCCTCATTTCTGGATCTTTGTTGGTTTGTTTTTTATTTTTAATTTTAAGGTGAGAGAGAAGGGGGAAGGGCCCAGAGCAGTCTCCATAGTTGTACATTATTAGTTGCAATATGGTTTTGTTCCACACAGGTGGATGTGGGGCCACGTGGGGTGGGAATTAAACTGGGGGCCTCCTGCATGGGAGGTGAGAACCTTCCCCACAGAGCCATCCCAACAGTTACCAGTTGCACTGCAGTTCAGCATATGGGTTTGCACAGGCCAGAGTCAAGAATCAAACCCCGGACCTGACAATTGTAAGGCAAGCTCTCAACCGCTAAGCTATACCCGCATCCCCTGGAGCCATGTGTTTTTATCTGAATTCACTGCTTCACATCTTTGGGAAGTCTTGCTGTTTTTTGTCCCTGGGATCATAGGTATTTCCTAACACAGTAGGAAGTCATGGCCATGGCTTTTGTGGGTCTATGTGGTCAGTGGCTCAGTAGAGACACTATTTTTATTCATTCTTCAAATACAGAAACCAAGGTTTTAGCGTAATAATTTGATTATGTGGAGAAGTATGTTGATTTCATTGCAATGCAGTTCTGTGTTCCAATGCTGTAAGCCACCTTTCAAACTAAATATATTAATTTACCAAAACTATACTGTACTGCAAATAAACTCATGATTGGTATTTTGGCCTTTTTTATGGGCTAGCAAACTCTTTCTAAACAAGCTTAATTACTCTGTGGCCAAGAGAGAGAGGAAAATGTTTAGGCAAATGAATATGTTTCTTGAAAAACAGGATATGAATGGATAGACTAGGTTTTCAGTATGTGTGACAGGGGCCTCACAAAGCCCGTGGGTTTGCACATCCCAATCTAGAATATTTATAATTGGGAGAGTTGGTGGGTCAGCTCTTCCTTGCTGTCTGGCTGATACCTAAGAGAACTGATATTATGCTAGAAAGGGATTGAGAGGACAGAGAACAGAACATTAGCTTTTCAATATCACTGTCTGATGTTCAAAGGAAATATTGGCTAGAAGTCAAGAGAAATAGGTGCTCATTCTTGCGTGCTAATAGCGAGCTGTGAGCTCAGTGTCTCAACCCCTGTCAGCAGAATCTGCTCACCTTCAAAGTGAGAAGGTGGTACTAGATGAGCATTTCTCAGAATTATTCTTCAAATCAAGGCAGTAAGGGCCCAGTACATTTGGGAAGCATTTGCGATATTTCCTCCTAGGAGACTCACAATGTATGTGAGCATAGGAAAGGCCCTGAGATGTCTTCCAGAAAAGAAACACTTCCATTTTATTTAACCAGAGCCTCCCAAACTCACAAGCCAAGAACATCTGTTAAGACCACCAAAGAACGACTGTTCACGGAGCTCATGTGGGGCGACAAGATTCCTTCAGTCTCCAGTATCATTGGACTCTGCATGTGATACAAGGAAATAAATGAAAACATTGTGTGTGTGTGTGTGTGTGTGTGTGTGTGTGTGTGTTAATTGCACTGCTAAGAATAGATATTGATATTCACAGCAAGGCCTAATGTTAGTTACCATCCTTCCTATATTGTCGCTATTATACATTGGGTGGAAAAATGAAACTATCTTAGGGAAGGGCTAGCCTTGATAGAGAGCACCTGACTTTTTTTTTAACTGTGGCTTTTATTTTTTTAACCATGGAGAGTTCTGCGTATTTAAGAATTATAGGAAATTAAGTACTGTATTGGAGTAGATGAGATATTTTGGTTTTGTTTTGAAGCTAGAGAAATTGTGACGGAAGCATCAGCAAAGATGTAGAAAATGAAATGCCAAGTGGTACAATCTGGTGCGGTGTAGAGATAAATAGAGATCCTAGAGGATTTCTACTCCTCTTGAATACAAGCTCTTCAAACTCTAGTTACAGCAATAAACTAAAATCGTGTATTTAAAGGAAAATCAGATTAACTGATATTTAATATATTCTGTCTCTGTTTGTCATTTGCTTAGGAAAATACTCTTGAAGCCACGGGCCAACTTTAGTTAAATGCATGTTGCCTTGTCTTTTGCTCCTCAGAAGCATCAACGAGTAACAAATGAGAGCCCAGTAAAACGAAACACAATATACAGCTAGGGGCACGGCCTCACATCAGCGTGCCTCCCTGGCTGCTTTTACTCATTTAGTGTTACCAGAATATCAGGGAAGCAAAGCTGTTATAACATATTGGTGACATCCATGTGTAATTATAGATCCTCCCTTGCTGCTGGGAACATGGAACAGATGCCGAGAGGGTGTGCCAAGAGCCCACAAGAGTGGGGCGTCTCAGAGGTCAGCGATTTGGCAGATGGGGCATAGACAGCATCATGCACTCCTGTACTGGAATTATATAGGCACGTGTGTGCCGAACAGAGAGGCAGAGCATTGAGAAATTATTTCTTTTAGATGCGAAAGAACCCAGGAAACAATTGGACCTAACTCTGTCTTTTTCAGATGTGAAACAGAATGGTTACCGGTAAATAAATTTGTCAAGGATGAAACTGTTGCATAATGGGAATTTAGACCAAGTGTGTCCTACCCGCGGCCCTAGCGGCCTCAGGTGGCCCAGGACAGCATTGAATGCAGCCCAACACAAAGTTGTAAACTTTCTTAACACAGGAGGAGATGTTTTTGTGATTTTTTTTTTTGGTTTTTTTTTAGCTCATCAGCTATTGTTAGGGTTAGTGTATTTTATGTGTAGCCCAAGACGATTCTTCTTCTCCCAATGTGGCCCAGGGAAGCCAAAAAGTTGGACACCCTGTTTTAGACCAAGATGGAACTTGTGTTTTACTCACACTGATCTGCCTTCAGTGCAGAGAACTAGGCCTGGCACGTAGTAGGAATTCAGTACAATATACTGATGGAGAAAATGAGTGAATGGCTATGGAATATGCTCTTGAGCATCAAGTAAACCAATCTTTTAAAGTATCTATGCTCTTCCCATCTGGCTTCCTAGGGCCACCTTTGTGTATTCTTTACCTAAGACTTCATGGGAATTGGAACTAAGCCCAATATTCTTAGTAACGCTCTACCGAATATACTAGAATGGCAAAGCTTCAAGCTTTAGCCAAGATGTCCAAAGTTATCAGAGTAATATATGTATTCAGGGTAAATGAGTATCATCCAACCCAGCCAGACATTGTTTCTTTTATTATTCATCTGATGGTGCTTACACGACCAGAAATTGTGAGTCATAATTTTTTCCCCCTGGGTAAGCAAATCTATGCCCAGCCTCAAGAAATATTTGTAAAATCACAGTATCACAGTAGGTCTCCATGTTGTCTTCAAATGATGTCTGTCTCTCGGGTTCAGCAGCTAACGGGTTAAAAATGCTGAAAAGCCATCTAGGTCGCTAAACTGGCCCATTTTTCACCCAGGGCCCCATAGCCCACTCCTCAGCGTGTGACAGAAAGGGCTGTCATCCCACCCCAGCAGTTCTGCTGTTCGGGGGCCTCACAGCAGCATGGTTCTGCTGAGGGAACGCAGTTGCTGTGTCGCGGGCCCAAGATGCATCAGGGTGACTGGATCTGCCAGGCCTGGGGTGTACACTCAGCCAGGTGAGGCTGAGAGGCTGAGGCAGGAGGGTCCGCCTCTCCCACCCCTCCCTTCTCCAATCCAGGATCTCCAGGTGGTTCTAAGCACCCCAAGACCACACCAAGGGCTCTGCTTCTGGTAATGGCCCAGCATCTCCTACCATACTAACTGCCTTGCGAGTAACTATGACGAAGTGTGGACTAAATACAAAAGCAAGTATTTGAAGGCCCTAGAGGGTAACCGGAAGCAGGCAGATACTGAGAGGGAGTTGATAACTTGGAAGAAAAGAAAGGCAATAGGTGAGTTTCCCTTTGTTCTACTTTTCTACTAAAAAGTAGAAAAAAATGCAAAGAGGAGCTTGTACTTTTCTTCCACCTCACACTCCCCCCATACACTCTCACCTGACCTCTCTCAGCCCTACTTCTTCCCGTGGGAGAACAGGGAGACTGAGCTTAGTGCTCAAGGCCCGCTTTTCATGTACTTTATCCGTTACCACACTTCCAGGACACTTTAAGAGAACACAAAGAAAAATGTGTGTTTCCATATGTGTGAGATACGGGGCCCTTTCAAGCCACAGTGCAGAGCAGTGACCCATTTTGTGGGGGACCTAAGAGCAGCAATAGTGGATGCTACGTAGAGGAGAGAGATATTTGTATGGGCATCTGCAATGTATGAACAAACTTTTCATCCTCGAGCTAAAAGTGTGAAGGTGCCGTGGATAAAATTTTAGAAATTGCAAGGGATACCTATTGGAGACTACAGCAGTTCGTATTTTACCTTGAATGTGGTAATGGCCTACAGGAATCTGGAATGATGAGACTAGTAAATGAATGAGAGAGAAGACTTAGATATAGTAAGTACTCGGGATGCCAGGATGGCTCAATGCGTTGAGTGTCCATGTTGCAGCCCACGGTCCAAGGATCCAATCCCAGCCCCAGCCTGTGTGGACCCATAGTCTGAACTGGAGTGTGCCCCCAGTTCAATTCTCACTGGGGTGTGCTTCCCATGTAGGAGGCCCCCAGCTTGCTGGGGGTGGGGGTGGGGAGGGTGGGCATGTTTCCCATGCGGGAGGCTCCCAGTCGGTTCCTGCCCTGTGCTCTCCCATGCCCACCTGTGGAATGAAACTACATCAAAAACTAATGTACAACCATGGAGACTGCTCTGGGCCCTCCCCCTTCTCTCTGTCTCTTCTGTCTCTGTCTCTCTCACTCTCTCTGTCAAAAACAATAAAAATAAATCTTAAAAAAAAAGATATGATAAGTACTTGTTAGTGAATGTATGAGTAAATTAGCCTATTGATGACCTATAAATAAAGTAAATTGCTCTTTTACATTTATTGGCTTCTGTCCAAGTACAAATATTTACTTAGAAATGATCAGATGGCAATAATTATTGTCTTTCCTGATTGTAGCCTTGATAGTTCTGAATGACACCAGGATACCTAGGAAGTATTCTTTCCCTGTGTATAATCCTGAGTGCACTTGGATCGTTAATAACTCGTATTATAAAGCCATGTTTGATTGTTCAATGATGTTTCTGCCTCAGCTGGACTGGGAATATATACCAACTATATAAGCATAGGGAATGGGATTTTGGATGGAGAATATATTACAAAAATATGTTGAGAATGTTTCACTTCCTTTGGAAAAGTGGGGTTTTTTTGGTTTATTTTTTAAAGAAAGAAAGAAAAAGGATGTGGTATTTCTTGAAGATGAAAGAGAAGTCTTTAACAGCATTTGCATTTTTCTGCCCCTCTGCCCATGATGAGCAGATCAGTTGAGAGATCTCATTCATATTTGGTTCAGAAGCATTTTTTATCGTCCAATCTCACGGCTGACTATAGACCACAGAGACTATAAGGGTGAAGCAGGTTTCCTTCTTCCTTCCCAGGGATGTAGCCAACTCATCCCGGCCACTCAAATGCTCGTTGCTTCCCAAAGCTCCACCCGCTTCTCTGGCCATGGTGAATGTGGGAAGTCAGAGATCACTAAGAAGGGCCCTTTCTGGGGTCCACAGTGACCCGCTGGGAGGAAGAAACAGCACGCTGAAAGTACGTAGTGTTAATATCAAAGGAGACTGTGGCAGCTACCATCATAACCTCAGCAGCACATAGAATGTAACATATACAAAATCCCATAATGTACAACAGAAACTTAAAATAGGCCCCGGGGGTGGGGCGTGGGGTGGGGGTGGAGGTCAGAAATACACTATAATTAAAGGAGGAAAGAAGTCCATTTTGGAAATGACAGTAACCATTTGATTAAACTTGGTAAGGAAATGCAACATTTTACAATGTTAAGAAGAATTTGGTTGTGGCAGAATAATTTGTGGCCTAAGAAAGAAAAGAATAGCCAGTTACACTTAGTTAAATAGAAATTATAAGCTTTGTGAGCACATGGCAATTGGTAATAATAAAAAGAAGTAGAACATCATTTAACTAGGAATCAAGTCACATGGATTCTAATCCCAAAACTGTACCATGGGAAACAATAGGACGGTAGTCCTCCCTTATCTGCAGTGGTTGTGTTCCAAGACCCCTAGTGGATGCCTAAAACTGTGGATAGTACTGAAGCCCAAAGAAACTGTTTTTTTTTCTATACACATATACCTCTGATAAAGTTTAATTTATAAATTAAGCAAGTAAGAAGTTAGCAGCAATAGCTAATAATAATATAAAACAATTATAATATACTGTAATGGAAGTTATGTGAATATGGCCTCTCTCAAAATATCTTATTGTGCTATAGTCACCCTTCTGCTTGTGATAATGTGAGATGATAAAATACCTTATTAAGTCAAGGACTTCTACCTCTTCACTTAAAGGAAGCACTTTATGGCTTCTCTTTGGCATATTTAAATTGCCAGCGTCGCCACTCTTGTGTTCTGGGGCCATTATTAAGGAAAATAAGGGTTAACCTCAAGACAAACACTGCCATACCGGGACAGCTGGTAACCAAGACAGCTACTAAATGACTAACAGGTAGGTAGTATATACAACATAGAGACCCTAGACCAAGAGATGATTCTTGTCCAGGCAGGATGGGGTGGGAAGGAGCATTTATCATACCACTCAGAATGGCAAACAGTGTAAAACTTATATGAGCTGCTTATTTCTGAAATTTTCCACTTACTAATTTTTAGACCTTGGCTGACCACATTGAAAATGAAACTGCAGATTGGCGGGGTGGGCAGGGGGCGGAGGGTTACTATACCTATCTTACCACCCTTCCAAGAATTTTGAAAAATGCCAAATACTATACAAATACATGTGAGCACTGAAATGTGTAGCGCTTACTAGGTCTTGGCCATGTGCCGGTGGATGGAACTACGAAGATGAAAAGCCACAATTCCTGTCCTCAAGTTGCTACCCTCTGGATGGATGGATAGACATTTCACAAGTTAAATCAGAAAGGGGTGTGATCTGTGCAGTGGTGGGGGTGTGGTAAGTGATAAGGTTGCTATGGCAACAGCAGGGAGGAAGAGGAAGACGCCTCAGATGGCGGAAGCTTTCTGGAGGACCTTCTGATTGTCTCCCCTTCATCAAGGTTATTTCTAAACAATTACCTCCATCTGTTAGGTTGAACGATAGGAAATTGTTTTTCTTAATCAGTTAAAGACGGTTGAACAATATCTAATGACTGACAATATCCAATGCCCTATTTCAGTACAAGTCCACACTTAGAAAAACACATTTTTGTTCTCCTTTCCCTAATATAGGTATATCCAGAAAATTCATTCACAGTAGAGTTGGTTCCAAACACAGAAATCTTGAGTAAAATGTGGATTTCATAGAGCACATGTTGTTTAATCAGACTGAATGACAGGCTCAATTTTCAATACAAAGTTAATCCTGTTTTCATTAAACATAAATGTTATTTATGGAAAACAGGAATCCTGCCCAAGCAAAAGAATATCTCTCAGGGTTACACATTTAATATTTGCTTAGCATTGATGACTTTAAACCAAGAGGCCTCTTTGCAATTTGATTATTTGCTCTTTTCCTTGATATTGATCATTCTATTAGATTTTGAGGCTCACAACAGCCTATGTAAAGATTCCAGTATTATTTTTCTACCAAAACGAGATGCCAGAGGAAATTATATGCTGCAGTTGAGTTTTTGACACGAACAAAAATGAGACCATGTTAAGTTGAGGCGTATGACTGTTAACCAGCCCTGGTTTAATGGCAAGGCAGTAGAGGGTGGCTTGAAGCTAGGTAGACTTGGGTTCGAATCCCAGCTCCTCCATTTTCTACTCAATAGAACTCAGAAAAAGTACGTAACAAATATCACAGTATGTCTGTCCCCCTCGTCGATAAAATGGAGCAAACGTACCCACTTTAATGGGTTCCTTTAAAGATTATTAGTGTGTTCAAAAAGAAAACACATGTTAAATAAATGGTGGTTATTATTATGAACCCAGGAATGGTAATTAAAATTGAACATTATGGCCTCCAAAGCAATTGTGCTTTATTTTCAATGATTTTTTTTATTAGTCTCACTACAACAAATTGTTCCTATCACTATTCACCATTAATATTTTTCTTCTTCTCCGAACTTCCCTTTGCTATATTGCTGGACTGAGTTTATATTTATCCTAATGCATAATTCATACTCTACCGTACCTTCATTAATGCATTTATGTTATCTGTCTTAATAGTTTCCTTTCCCCTTAAAGTCTTCAGCAGGTTAAATGTATCATTACCACGTTTCCGGGGTTCTTTGTTGTTAGAGCTCCCAGTGAAAATGAAAACTGGGAATTGCAGAAAGAGCGGAGCCCGCTGAGGTTTTCCCAGTTTGATTTTTGGATAAACGCAGTCGCATTGTACCCATTTCCTCTGGGTCGCTGATGTGCTGCCATTCTCACGATGATGGATGGCTTACTCTGACATTTTGCGTGGAGGACTCTGGAGAATGAAAACTGTAGTTATAAAAGATTCATTGTTTCATCCCACAGTCCGAACACTGTCACCTTGACACACAGTGACAGGATCATAATGTCCGCTGACCCTGTTGGTCAGCAAAAGAGGAGAAGAAAATGTCTCAGGCTCATCTAAGACTAAAAAAGAGTTTGGGACTTCTTTTGCACACAATGCAATAATGAATGCCATTTTTAGGTCTGTCTTTCCTCTTGCTTCAGGGAATCTGCTTTTGAAAGGCAGCAAAACCCCTCTGTGCTGGGGAGGTTCAGGGATCACCACCTTAAGAAGCACATCTAGTTTAGAGACAGACCGTGAGCTGTGAGGGAATTGGAGCAGGTGGAGGAAAAATCATGTGAGCTCGCTAGAGTGAAAGGGCATGAGACAAAAGAAATGACAAATTAAGAAACAACTTTCAAAACCTGATTAAAACCAGTCACTCTTTGTTAATCATCTTTTTTTTCAATTAAATGTACTGAGGTGACATTGGTTAGTAAAATTACATAGGTTTCAGGTGTACAATTCTACAATACATTGTCTATGTGTTGCATTTTGAACTCAGCATCCAGATTTTTTGGTTAGTAGTCTTTTATTTCATCCCTGTCATATATAAAGTAAATATAAAATAAAATGTTCTATTTTAAAGGCAAAGTGGACTTCTTAAAGGAAACACTTTGGTGGGTTTCGGAATAATGTACAAGCCTCCAACATTTAAAAACAAAATATGGCTGACCTGTCAGTGCCCAGGGGAATTCAAGACACACAAATGACGACCACCTGAATAAAAAAAGAAAAACAAAGTGTGACCAAAGCATTAATAAAACCATAATGTCAGCATCACCATAATTGTAAGATGAATGTCATAGTTCAGACTTAAGTGCTTCACACAAATAAAACAGTAAACTATAAAAAATATAAAACACAGTTAGAGAAGTGCTCTGTACATGGTGCTATGTGTCTTTACACTTAACTAATTAGTCGCTACTGAATGTTTTTGCTTTGCTCAGTGGCATGTGGTACATAAATCATTGCAATATGTTAAATGCAAATGGTTGTTAATAGAGGAGCCATCTGCTCAGTGCGGGAGAGTTTGTTAAAAAGAATGTGGTAAACCTACTTTGGATGATGTTGAAAAACTCAAATACCAAATTTCTAAAATGAGCTGCTGCTTTTAACCCCAACATTCCTAGTGTTCCCCCGGCCTTCTGAATTCTGCGGATACATTGCTAGGCCACTCGTAACACAGTCCGTGCTGTTTGAATACAACCCACTGGACACTTCTAAAGGCACAGTACCCTACAGAGGTACGGCCCGGAGACCTGCAGTGTCCTAAAATTGTGTGCTGGGATGGAGAACAGCCAATCAATACTCAGAGGATCCTCTCTAGAACATCTTTGCTAACATGAATAAGACAGATTCTCCATTCCTGCCCTTCCCGAAAGTGATTCCTTGATAGCTGTAGATTACCGGCAAGTTGCAGGCTGATAATGAATGCAGTGGGTATCACTGGGGTTTGCAACCTCCACCTCCCTTAATCCACAATGCTATATTTCTCCAAAGCATCGTCAGTGCAAAGGGGAGCCACGATTTCTCTCCCAACATACTTTATTAGATGCTGTCACGTACCTTCCTAATCATGTCTGCCGGACACCAGTGACAGTGTATGACATGGGGAAATGAGTCATAGGACAGGAATCGGAGCCTCCAGCTTTACAATGGCATGCTTTGCTTTCTGGCAAAAAAAAAAGGGAACACTCCTTAATCCTGCCCTTTCTAATCAGTTTCTGGTCAAGGTTCCTATCAGTATATTTAAGAGCCAGCTGCCATGATGATCTATTACATTAATATCCATTGGAGGTGTGCTCACATGATGCGACACTCAAAATAGAACCTTGGCCATGAAGGAACAAGCTGAGAAATTAACTGTGTGGATGAAAATCTTCAGGCTCACGACTTCACTAAAGCCAGATGTGATGTATGAATATTGGCCTACTGCTCACTTGGTTTTCTTGACCCTACCTTTTTTTTTTTTCTTTTCTTTTCTTTTCTTCCTCCCTATTCCTTTCTCTTTGGGCTTTAACAGTATCTATCTGATTTAAGACTGTGCTTTTGGGGATTCGCCAACGGGAGAAGAGGCTGCAGGAGAGCTCATTAGCCCAGCAGATGATCTGTCCCTGGATGAATTATACAATGAAAAGCTGGCTTCTGAGGGCCGGGGAACAGAGCTGGGCTTTGTGGAGGTGGGTAGCCCTGCAGTGCCATACAAGCTTTTTATTTGTTAAAAAGGGATTTTGTACTAAAAACATTTCCCTTTGTTTGTTCTCATGAAAAGAGGAGCCTCTTGAAGGCTGCAAGCATTTGATGACTCCATTTCAAAATGAACACTTGTCCGTTTCCAAACGGGCTGCTGCACTTGAAAGTTACACAAAATCATCCCGAGATGGAGAGACTGGCCTGATCATCAAACAAGCGATACCTTAAAGGCAGAGTGTGCTGGCTGTGAATTGGCAGCACCGGAACGTGGAGTTGGGTTCTCAGAACGATCTGGAGCCTTCACAAAGCCCTTGCTTTAGATGTGGAGCCGAGAAAAAAAACCGTCTCGGGTTGTCTAATTATATGAGTTTATGGAGCTGTAGTACCACTTTGGTTCCCAGAACACTACTTTAATTTCATTTAGATTTTGTTATTCCTTCCCCTCTAAAAGGAACACTTTGCCATGGAGGCAGATTTGTTGTTTTTAATGCTCATGGTTGCAAACATCTACTAATTCATTTTCCCACTGAATCGCAGGAAACCGGGCAATTGAGCCTTTAAACCTACAGATGATATTTACCAAAGTTTCAATGGAAATATAAATGGAGAGTTTCTTTGATCCAAAATTATGGTCTGATTTTCTGGATTTTTTTTTTTTTTTTTAAGGAGAGGAAGGGGCACCTGGGGAAATAGGAAGAGGCAACAGAAACCAGCTGCTGAGACTCGGCATTCGTCAACCTTGAGTCTTTTGTATAGACGAGTGCATTTGGGTCATTTCTGCTTCTCTTCTTGAAGACAGGATGCTGTGGGCCTCCCCAGTACGCTCCACTGACATTCAGTGACACACACCCCACAGCAGGGAGGGCGTTCAGACGCATCCCATCTGTTGGTATTTTCATTTTTTTCAAATCCACTTGATGGGGTGTTTGTCAGCAAACATGTCATGCTGCTGTAGTTTTGAGGTTTGGGTCCCTCTTCCAGGGCCCAAAGATATCTCCGAGGTGCAAAGCAGAATTTCCAACCCTCGCTTAATACTTGCTTACACTGGCCATGTCCTCAATTCCAAAACATTTATGTCACTTTTGTTCTGAAAACCCCTCTGATCCATACAGTTCAAGCTGCCTCGTTAGGTTAAGGCGGATCCTTATTTATTCTCAATGATAAGGATAATTTTTTAAACCTTGTCTTAAACCCTTTACAATGTGATATTCTGCTTTAAAACAGCAGAAAAGGAAGGTTGGTTTGTGCATACAATATCTCATTTTCTTTAAATTAGATTAAAGCAGTCCCAGACCACTCAAACACTGATATTCATGGGATAATTCCAAAATGTGATTTACTATATTTCTGTCTTTCTGAGAAGGATGAGACTCAACAACAAGAGAGAATAGGGGTCACGTTGCATTATAGATCTGATCATGAAAATCTCTTCAAATGTTTGTTAGTCATTCAATTATCTGGGATTTAAAATCCAGTGATCAAAAGTTATATGGGAAATCTGGGCAGTATCAGGTATCATATCTCCACACTGCCTGATGACAGAATTCGTTATCAAACTACAGGGGAGCCGACATCCTGAAACAGGTTATTAGCAGGAAGTACTTCTTGTTATGTAATGTTCAGAATAGCCAACACTTATTGCTCTTTGTGTGAACCCCAAGGGCCCAGAGGGTGATTTTCAAAAACCTGTGGATCTTGCTGGAAGGCAGTGTGCTTAGCTGGTCACAGGACAGTTATGATCTGCTGTGGCAGAGAAGTCACAAACAAAGCCACAAGGGGAAGCAAGCGACTTTGGCATTCTCCTTTGAAATGGCCTTTTCCTGGGGTGGCAGTGTCGGATGGCATTTCAGAGTATTCATGATGACACCCCTGCAGCACAGAACCACTGATCTAGAAAACCCAACTGCAGACTGATAACCATCCTTACCGCGGGCAGTCTGAACGCCGTCTTTTTCTTTCCCCTCCATTCAACCACAGACAGAAAGTACTCTCTCCTTTTCTTTTAAAAACTTTTCGAATCAAGCTCTTTCCATTCCCAGATTGTGCCTCTGACATGGGGAGCAGTAATCTCTGCATTTCCAAACTGCGGGGATCATCCATTCAGAACGGGCCACGCCCTCGATTCACGTGCCATCACACGTGTAATGTACTGATCCGTTTTCTGAGACATATCCTGGGGGTGCTCAGGCATCAAGATGTCAGAAAAAGTACACACAACAAAGGCACGCCCTGGAAGCCTGGGTTCTGGCTGGGGTCTGCAGTCCCCCTGCCTGCAGGCCCACTGTGCTATCGTCTGACTTGCATGAGCACATCCCAATCTCTGTATGTTGCAAAAAAGGAGAAATGTCTGAGACTGAGAAATAACTGAACTACAGCCAAGCTAGAGTGGATGAAGTTTTTCTTCGTCAGGATCACGGCTCTGGGAGAAGATCGCTCCCTAGACGCTGGCGCTGGGAGGAAACTACGTTTCTTTGGCTCTGAGTCTGAATTTAGTATCATGGGCTGGCCAGCAGCAAAGCGGGGCTTGAGTGAGCCATTTTGGCACTGTTGGGGATTGCAGGCTAGAACAAAAGACTACTCCTTCGAGAGCAACCCAGATACTGGGTGAGGGTTGACCCTGAAAGCGTGGTCCAGGCAGCAGATTAGATGCTATCATGTGTGGCCCCTTCCGTAAGTGACAGTTTGACTACATGGGCCGGGATGGCTGCTCTGAATCAAGAAAACACTTCTCTCAAGGTGTACTCACAAACCTGTTGTACATTTAGTGGGATTTTTTTGGGGGGCGAGGGCAAGTTTTTTTTTTAATCTTCAGAGATGTCAAAACAAGGAAAAATTTTTGTATCCCAGATAAAATGTTCAGTGCCTGGTTTAAAAAGAAGCTGGATCAGGCTTAGGGGACCAGAATAGCATTTGGAAGTTATTGCAGACGATCTTTATTTAACACATTCCTTCCAAATTGCTTCACTATGACTTTAATCTTGTACCCATAACAGCCAGAACTTTCTTATCTTGGATTCGCATTTGTAAAAATAATAAAAACCCACACATAGTAGGAGTTCAAAAAACAGCACTTCAGTCTCGGCAACCCCATCTCTGCCATCGTCTCTTTCCTATCTTGGGGAACAAAAAGCTTTCCTTTATGGAGGGTGTACTGATCCTGGAATATAGTGTAGCTGAAGCAGCTGTAGTATACGGTAGAGATAGAAGGAAGAGAAGAAAGTAGAAAAGAACAAGACGAAGCAAGTGGGGAGAGCTGACGTCTAGAGTGAGAACGGAATGTTCACACCAGAGCTTTGCGTTACTTAATGTGCATCTTTGTAGTTGGACAGACTGAATTCAAATCCATTTCTCCATTATCTTCTATCGCCGTAATTTGAGCAAATGCCTGAGCTGTGTTTTCACATCAGTAATGTAGGAATAATAACTAGCTTCGTGGAGTTCTTAGAAGAATTGGCGGATAATACTCATCCTTTCCTTTTGACATTCAGTGCTACTGCTGTCTTCTGTTGGGTTTCTCTCTATATAAAATTCTCATTGGATTTTTTATTTCAGTGAGCATATCTTTTATTTCTACAGTTGTGTTTAGTTGTTTGTTTGTTTTCTTTCAAACCTGCCTGATCACTTTTTATAGTCTCTTGTTCCCCTCTTGTGTTTTCCATCTCCTCTTTGTTTCTTAAGGCTATTAAACATCCTTATTTTGTATTTGATCTGATTAGTCCAACTTCTGAAGTCTGCATGTCTGGTTCTTTTTACCTTTTTCACTGATTCTTGTATATACTGGTTTGTTTCCTTTGAGCTTTGTGATTGTTTTTTTATAATTGATACTCCTCTATCTATGACAATTGTTTAAATAATAAAATGAATTATGGTTTTTCTTTGCTCTCAGGCACCTAGGAGCAACATAGACTCAAGTCTAGTTAAAGTTCTAATTCATACCTTAGAGTTTTCAGGACCATGCAAATAAGGTCTATTCTGCCCCCAGGGCCCCCAAGGGCTGGGCAGTAGCCACAGACAGAGACATTTGTTGGCTTTAACTGCTACTTACAGCCAAGCCAAGAAAAACAACTACCTGGCCGACTGACAAGCTTTTATGAAGAATGTGGATGTAGGAATAAATGTGTATATACAAGGGCTGTCCAGAAAAAGTCCAGCCATAAATGCCTCTGTTTTTCATATTACATGGCTGGATACTTTCCGGGCTGCCCTCGTATGTGCACACACACACATTAATTTACCTTTCCCCACAAGGCCCTAACCCTTTCTGGGTTCCATCTTTATTTAGAGTGGTCTTTGATCCACTAGGGTCAAGGTCTTGTCCCAGACCCAGTCTGACTCTCAAGCTCTCACCCATGGAAATCTATTATAATAACCCAGTGGCTTCTCTATTCACCTGCTTCCTTGGTTTTATGGTTCATTCCTGACTTCAGTGGATTTTCTAGACTCCTTTGCAATCTTCCAAAGTGTTTATTATGTATTTTTAGATGGAGTGTTATTTGAAGATTCTAGTGTGATCTAGACTTTCATAATGTCAGAAACAAGTCTTTATAAATATTTTGGGCTATTTCTCTCACTAAAATATAAGTATCATGAGAGCAGGTCTGTTCATCTTTGTAACCTCTGTACTTAGAAAGTGTTTCCCAATCCTGGTGACTCTCGGGAACATACCCAACCCCTGGGTAATGGCTGCGGGGCCTGACATAGGCATAGTTTAAATGCTCTTTGGGAAATTGAAATGAGCATCCACAATTGAGAAACAATGACCTAGAATGTACCTGGTAGAGAGTAAATCTCAACAAATGTTTATTGAATGAGTTAATGACTTGTTAGGAAACTTCTCCTGGAAGAGTTGGCCTATTCTTTTGAAGGGACTCAAGTTATTGGGAAATAAGTATTGGATCCTTTGAGAATCGGTAGAAAAGACTAATTCTGGGGAGGAGTTTTCCTAGCCTGTCTCCAGTATCAGCAATTCCTGACCAAACAATACTTGTCAAGTCCATAATTAGTATTTGTAAGGATTGTCTGTGGCAGGCACCACGCCATTCAGAGTTGGATCTGACAATTGTGTGCATGGATTCCTTCTCTAGGTTACAGAGCGTTGGCCAACAGGATATGAATACAGTTTGGAAGGCATTCTTTTCTGCTGGCCAGATCCATTTAAGTAGGTTGACCTCACTGAGCTATAATATCAATAAAAACAAATCCCTGAATGGATGCTTCACTGGGCTGGAGAAATAAGCAGATATGTAGTGAGCATAAGGAAAGAAAGAGAGGCTAAAAATGCTTCAAGATTCTGACATCTTTTCTGGACATCTTAGTCCTAATATCTGTTGGTCAAAGTCTTGGGCTTCAAAATCTCCACAGAGGAAGGTAAGCTTGACCCAGTTTCTGTTTTAACTACTTCATGTCTTTCACAAGCATTTCGTTGTTCCTTAAAAACTTGGTGTAATTTCACTCTTTACTTGACTGATTTGATAAAACAGTTGAGAAATGACGAGAACATCTGGATTACAGAGTTAATGTTGAAAGAAAGAAGAGGGGCTGGTTTTGAAAGCTAACAGAGAAAGAATGAAACTGGGAAAAAATGTATTTTTTTAACATAAAAATATAAACATATTGCTTTTGTTGGTGGTATTTAACAGTTTGCTTTTCACAGTGACAACTGTCAATTATTTATGATAGGCTCTCTGGTCATTAGCTTTTGAATTATATGTGGTAATAATGGTGAGTTGATACAAAATAAAGGAAAATATTGATTGGAAACATTTGAAATATAGATGAAGTCATTTAGTTAGATAGAATATTGAAGTTGCACTTTGTTTCCTATTATCTAAGGAACTTTTAGAAACTCTGACCATAGAATTGATGGCATTATATCCTTCTCTCCTGTGTTTAAGTCACATGACATTTTTTAAATTTCTGACTACAAATAACAAATTATTCCATTCAAATATATCATTAAAATTCTGAAATATATAAAATTTAAAATGGATTATTATTTTGAATTCCATTTTAAATACTGTAAGAAAATGTTTACATGTCATAAGAATGCAATAGAGATTTTTAGCTACAACAATATGCAAAATCTGGGGAAGCCGGGATGGCTCAGTGGGTTAAACACTCACTTTGCAGCCCTGGGGACCAGGGGTCGAATCCCAGCCCCGGCCTATGCGGACCCATATGCTGAACTGGGGAGTGCCCCCAGTTCATTTCTCACCGGGGTGAAGACCCCGGCCCAGTTCCTGCCCTGTGCAGCCCCACTCCCACCTGTGGAATGAAACTATGTGGAAAAACCAATGATGTGCAACTATGGAGACTGTTCTGGGCCCTCCCCCTTCTCTCTGTCTCTGTGTCTGTATCTCTCTCTCTGTCAAAAACAATATAAAATAAATAAAATAAATAAATCTTTAAACAATATGCAAAATCTGAAAGTATATATCAAAGGCACGGGGTTTTTCATCTTTGTGGGGAAAATATTAATTGGGAGAAAATATGGCTCCCTTAACTAATAGAGCACTGCAGTGTGAGTTACAGGCAGACCTGAGATAATATAGGTTTGATTCCAGACCACCACAATAAAGTGAATATCACAGTAAAGTGAGTCATACTAATTTTTTGGTTTCCCAGTGCATAGAAAGTTGTGTTTACACTATAGTGTACTCTATTAAGTATGCAATAGCATTATGTCTAAAAGGACAATGCACAGACCTTAATTTAAAAATATTTTATTGCTGAAAAAGGCTAACCATCATCTGAGCCTTCAGCAAGTCGTAGTCTTTTTGCTGGTAGCGGGTCTCACCTCAACGTTGATGGCTGCTGACTGATCAGGGTGGTAGCTGCTGAAGGTTGTAATGACTGTGGAAGTTTCTTAAAATAAGACATCACTGAAGTTTGCTCCATGGATTGAGTCTTTCTCTCACAAATTATTTCTCTGTAGCAGGCAATGCTGGTAATAGCATTTACCCACGGTAGTACTTCTTTAAAAACTGGAATCAGTTCTCTCAAACTTGCCATTGCTTTATCAACTAAGCGTATGTCATATTCTAAATCCTTTGTTGTCATTTCAACGATCTTCATAGTGTCTTCACCAGGAGTAGATTTTATCTCAAGAAACTACTTCCGTTGCTCATCTGTAAGAAGCCACTCCTCATCCACTAAAGTTTGATCATGAGATCACAGCAATTCCGTCACATCTTCAAGCTCTACTTCAAGCTCTCTTATTTCCACCACATCTGCAGTTACTTCCTCCACTGAAGTCTTGAATCCTCAAAGTCATCCATGAGGGTTAGAATCAACTTCTTCCAAGCTCCTGCTAATTTGATATTTTTACCTCTTCTTCTCATGTATCACAAATATTCCTAATGGCACCTAGAATGGTGAATTCTTTCCAGAAGGTTTTCAGTTTCCTTTGCCCAGATCCATCAGAGGAATCACTATCTATGCCACCGACAGCCTTACTGAATGTATTTCTTAAACAGTGAGACTTGAAAGTCAATGTTGCTTCTTCATTCATGAGCTACAGAATGGATGTTGTGTTAGCAGGCAAGAAAATAGTGTCAACTTCATTATACATCTCTATCAGACCTTTTGAGGGACCAGGTTCATTGTCAATAAGCAGTAATATTATGAAAAGAAGTTCTGTCTTCTGAAAAGGTCTCAACTGTTGGCTGAAACTATTCATTACACCTGTGGTGAACTATCGTACAGGCTTCGTTGTTGCATTTACAGAGCACAAGGAGAGAAGGTTTAGCATAATTCTTCAGGGTCGTAGGACTTTCAGAGTGATTGGTAACTGAACACTGACTTCAAATGAAAATTACAAGCTGCATTAGCCCTTAGCAGGAGTCAGCCAGTCCTTCGAAACTAGGCATCAACTTCTCTCTAGCCATGAAAGTCCTAGATGACATCTTCTTCTAATAGAAGGCTGTTTCTTCTACTTTGAAAACCTGTTGTTTAGTGTAGCAACCTTCTCTCCTTTAGTTACCTTAGCTAGAGCTTCTGGAAAACTTGCTGCAGCTTCTCCATTAGCTGTTTCACCTACACTTACATTGTGTGGAGCTGAATTCTTTCCTTAAACCTCCTGAACCAATCTCTGCTAGCTTCAGCCTTTTCTTCTGCAGCTTCCTCCCCTTGCTCAGACTCCATAGAATGGAAGAGAGTTAGGGCCTTGCTCTGGATTAGGCTTTGACTTAATGCAGGGATTCCCAACCCCGTGCCCGCGAGCGCCCGCCCTTATTTGACGGCATCAGAAGTTTTTCATAAACGCTAAGTAAAACTATCATTTATTTTTATACATGTGTTAGAATTTTAAAATATTGTTGGAATATCTACACAGGTTTATTATATGCGTTGGTATGTGTGTGATATCGTATGTATAAGTTTTCCCCTAGCTGTCGCCTTTGTACATGTCGCGTCTTGTGTAGCCGCTGCACTCTTTACACTCTCCTCCCCCCAACCGGGAGACGCCAAGTTGCCGTTTTGATTGCGGTTGCTGGACTGATGGGGTCGTGGCGGTTAGCTAGGATCACAGTGTTTTGATATATTCGATTTTAAATGAACGAAAAGCGAGGTAGGTCATCTATTATTATGGTGGCAATTTGGTATGATATTGTAGTTCTATAACTATTTTTATTTTTATTTTTTTAGTCCTAAAATGAGTGGACCAAATAAAAGAAAACAAACCTATAATTTTAACACAGACTGGGAGGAATCATATTGTTTCATTAATTTAAAAGGTAAATGCATTTGCCTGTTGTGTGGCAGTAGTATTGCAGTGCCGAAAAAACATAATGTTGAACGTCACTTTCAGACAAGTCATACCACTTTTGATACGAATTATCCACTTAAATCTGAAGTAAGAAAGAAAAAAA
>PVKE010015821.1:0-32866 GCA_004027555.1 Craseonycteris thonglongyai
TGATGTGCAACTATGGAGACTGTTCTGGGCCCTCCCCCTTCTCTCTGTCTCTGTCTCTGTATCTCTCTCTCTCAAAAACAATAAAAATAAATCTTTAAAAAAACACCTAAACGAAACTGTTCTTTTGAGGCAGTTTGTTTCATGTGGGTGCTCCTGAGTATAGATTTTTGGGAAAAGGATCCAGATTCTCAAAGGACTTGGTGGTACAAGACAGGTTTAACTACCTTTATATGAGGAGAACCTTGTGAAGCACTTAAAATAGTACCTGCTATTATTATTGTTGTAGCTGTTGTTATTATTATTAATTATTTAGCCAATAATCCACTCTAAGTATGCCAAGAAAGAATTTCTGGAAGGCAAGTCATCACTATGGCTGAGAGAGAAGCCAAAATTATAATCATAAAAAAAGAAACAAACCCAAAAATCTTTATCAAATCTCAAGAGTGAGCAGGAGAAACAGCCTTGAATCAAGACTTTCAAAAATAGAGTGGGCTAGATTTGAAAAGATCATGTTGGAAAGTTCAAGACTTACTTTGAACAGAGAGTGTGCATTAAGAATCCTCACCACCACCACCACCACCCCACCCTTTCATGCAAAGTCCTAAACTACATCCTAAACTGCCCTGAACTGATCAGGTCAGAGTAAAGGCTCTAGGTCCCCAAAGGGTAGACGATGTGTACAGATGAGGCTGACTTTGGGATGAAGAAGAGGCAAGGAGTGGAAGTGCATGCCTATGGGCCCTAACATTTCAGTGAGGCAGTCAATGAAATCATTGTCCTTTAGTGACCAGAGAGGGGAAGGCAACTGGGATGCTAAAGGGTCAAAGTACAAGTAGTCATTGAAGGAATTGGAAAGTTGGAAGCCAGAGATGAGTGACATGATGAATGAGCAACATGGAGGGCCCAGCTTTGGATGGAGGGCTTAGAATGAAATGTAGGTAACCATTCACAAACAGATGTCTTGGCAGAATCCTTCCTTGATGCAAAAAAGATAGACAGACAGTAATCCGTGTCTGGAGATGCAGGGCAAATGCAGGATGGCTATCTGCCAGGGTGGTCTTCAGGGAGATCAAGAGTAACCCATATCACTAGTAGAATCATTTCTTACCCAAGGACTTCCTAGCACTGCTTGGCTTCTTGACCTTTGAAAATCATACATATAAAGCACTTGGCACAATGCTAGTCATAATTATTATCATCATTATTATGGCTCCCGAAACCAATGGTAAGTAGTATCTTTTTCTTTGGAAGACACAAGCCCCATTCTTCAGACCATCTTGTGAATTTTATAAACATTCCATTACTTTGCACACCTGAAGATTGTTCTGTTAAAATGGAAATACATATCTGTAAGCTTACACTCCGGATAGTAGATGCCATCATCCAAAACTACTGGAATCTTTTGTCAAAAGTTACATTCTACTCTACACATTCATTCTTGGGCTTCCCAGACACTGATTTAAAAAAATAAAAACAATAAAAAAGTCAAAAATTTTTTTTTAAGTAGGTTTTTTTTCTTAATTTTTTTTTAAGAGTTATTTTAATTGTTTTTGACAGATAGAGAGACAGAGTTGAGGGAAGGCCCAGAGCAGTCTTCATGGTTGTGCATTATCAGTTCTTGATGGTTTCATTCCACATGGTTGGGGGGAGGGGAACTGGACAGGGCAGGAGCAGGGCTGGAGGCCCCCCTCATGGGGGGCATGCCCCCTCAAGCCAGGGGCTGGAGGCTAAGCTGGGGGCCCTCCGAGTGGGAGGCACACCCCAAGGGGCCTCCCACATGAGGGGTGAACCCCAGTTTGGCATATGCAGGAGCCAGAATTTGATCCTTGGTCCCTGGGGCTGCAAGGCGAGTGCTTGATCCACTGAACCATCCCAGCTCCCTCCACCACCCCCCTCACCCCCCAAAAAAAAATCAAATTCAAGTACTGATTTTCTCTAGTCCGCCAATGATATTTCTCTTTTGGTGGGGTGTGGAATAAAGTGATGGTGCATGTGCGTGCACATGCGTGCACACATGCACACACACACACACCTCATAGGGCTTAAATAAGAAATTCAGATAGTGGAAAGGTCAATGAATATAAAATCTCACCAGCTTAGTTGTGATGGTTAATTTTGTGTTAGCTTGATTGGGCCACAAAGTCCAGCTACTTGGTGAGCCGTTATTCTGGATAGTTCTGGGAGGGTGTTTGTAGATGAGATTTACATTTAATATGAATGGGGCTCATCCAATCAGTCAAAGGCCTGAATAGAACAAAAGGCTGACTTCTTCTGAGAAAGGGGGCATTCTGCCAGCATGGTCTTCAGGCTTCATCTGCAACCCTGGCACTTCCTGCATCTCCAGCCTGCCAGCCCATCCTGCAGATTCCGAATCTGATGGTCTCCATGATCAACAGAGTCAATTCCTCAAAATAAATCTCTCCAGGTATAGAAGCACATCCTATTGGCTCTGTTTCTCTGGAAAGCTGACTCACTATAGTGGTTTCTGATGTTCTCCTGATGGGCCACGTGAGGGCCTAAGATGATCAAAGCTTATTTAATGGAGACTTAATAGGTGGCAATGTATAGTGTACCTTTGGCCCAAAATTATTTTTTGACTTTGAATTTATGAAAACTCTCCTCAGGAAAGCACCTGGAGATTAATAAAGGTACTAAATCAAACTCGATGACCTTTGAGTTGGTGAAGTTTAATCTTCTATAGCAGTAGCATTCTGCCTATCAGATTGTAGAAGCCTTCACCTATAGAGAGATAGTCTCCAGTGCTTGTAATATCGACATTTTGCCCAAGGCTTTTTATAAGCATAGCAAAATCTGCCATCTCAGAGATAATATTCTTTCCACATCACCCATATCTGAGGCCTTTGGGTTTCGTGCTTGCTAGTGTTTTTCAGGCAATACAACTCTGTATTATTTGTCAGAAAGGTTCTGTCATAAATATTCAGGAAACATTTGCCTGGGAGACAAATGCAGTGAACACTATGCTGTAGGTAGAAGTGGTTCCTATCAATTCTGTTCCATTTCAGATAACAACAGCCTTTTATCTATCCTTTAAGTGACTATTTCTGGACTACTGAAACATTAAACAAAAAATCACTAAAGACCAAACTTATTATTTATGTAATTCTAATGTCCCATCTTGCCTTGGTTTAATGACAGACTTCTTTTCCACTGCATTTGGACATTATTTTTCACATTCTTCTGTCCTTCCCTGTCTATTTGCTGTGATGATTCTTTGTGGATTTCTGTTCCCAAGCTTACTCTTACTTTCTCCTTCCTTTTCTTAGAATGTTTTACTGCTGGACAATAATATTGTTCTGTTGTCGTCGTTTTTTTTTAATGCAGTTTATGTCCACTGAGGCTCTTTTCCCCTGTTGTGATCATATAACCTGTTTAAATTTTTACTCTCCCCTAATAATTTTATTCTCTGCCCCTAACACAATGGATTCTTATTATCAACTCTCTTTATAGCCTTTTACTTAGTGGTAGAGAAAATTATGAAAAGTCAGCTAACCAGTAACCATTTCAGGCCACTCATTACCATTCTTCATAGCTATTAATCACAGGTGACGTGACTACCTGGTAATATGAGACATTTCTAGTTGTAGGATCTTCAGTCTTACGCTAACTTCTTTGCCTTCATTTCCTCATCTGTAAAGGGAGTTTTATAACAATGATACGTGCCTCAAAGGACTGGTGCTAGAGTTACATAAGATTAGCATATTAAAACATGTTATAAACTATGACAGTGATACTATGAAAGTTAGTATCCAGTCACCCAGATATGTATTCAGTCAGAGACTTCCTGTGGATTAAAAATTAAATTAAAAACACTGCCATAACAAGTAAATAAAGAAACTAAATAGCATACAATTAACAAACTTAGTCTCAATTGTGCTACATTCTTTCTGTCACCTAGAAACTAATTAGTACGACATAATCACATACTTCCTGCCCAGTAAACATACAAGTCCCAGAGGAACAAATGATTTGTATCATGAATCACTGGCCACTGCTTACTGGTAATTATCATATAAATGAGGTGCTTCAAGCTGACCTCTGATTCCCTAGTCCTTTTCTGACACAGCAATTATACACCAGTTATGCAAAAACTTGATAAAATTTAAATTACTTTTTAAGCTTTGCCTTCTGAATAATCTTTGTTTTGAAAAAAAGAAAAATCACCAACCCAACAACAACAAAAACGTATCAAAACAGACACTAAACTAGTAAAATATTAGTGTATGTTTAAAAATGACTCCCACAATTTTAAAAAATTCAAGAAAATGTGTAACAAAGCTCCAGGAGTAATTAATCATTCACATTTGCTATATGAAAGTGACCGTATTCAAGTCCTTCTAGAGGGGTCAGCAAGTCAAAGTTAAAGGAAGACACCCAGCTCTGTCCCTGACCAGCTATATGAATTTTATCAGTCACCTGACTTATCTCGCTCATAGTTTCTTCATTTGTACAGTTAAGCAATTAGTTTGGGTTACTTTAAGGTTTTTTCCTATCCTGACTTACCGTGAGTCTGAACCTTAAAGAAAGAAATATACCTGTAATGTACCTTAAGTATTATTTAAAATAGTTGTTCTCAACATTAGCTGACGTTGGGGTCACCTTGTAAGCTTTAAAAACCCTGATGCTGAGGCTCTATCTCAGAGAGCAGGAAGTGATTGGTCTGCATGTAGCTTGGACACCAAGAATTGTACACCACCAGTGTGCAGCCAACACCAAGAAGCACTTGTTAATTGCTGCATACTTTCTGGATGTGGTCATTCTCTCTTCTTTCCCTTCCTCGTTTGAAGAAGCTAAATTATCTGTCTGAGGTTGCCTCATCATTAAATACATAGAGGATGTGACCTACCCACCATGACTGGAAATGCTGAGTGACAGGACAGCAGTAAGGAGGCTGGGCAGGGCAAGGCTCATGGGAGGGACGCAAGGAAGTTCATTTCTGTCTTTCTCCCCACGTCCCAGGTCCCCAAGGCCTCCAAAGACTTGGACCTCCCTCTACTAATTAACACATATTGAAATATCACTTACGGTAAAAGAACTTAAATACGTTTTCTGAAGTCGAATTTTCCAAACTATTCCACCAACTCAATAAAAACATTGTGAACACAGAGACCCTGTCACCATTATTTGCCCAATCCTTAAAATAAACATTCAATGAAGAAACAAACTGATCAATGTTCCTGTCAACCCACCTCCAACACACACACAAACACACACACACAAATACACACACACATACATACCCAAACACACACATAAATATATACAAGCACAACACATACATAAACACACAAATATAACATACACAAATACACACACACAAACATATACACACAAATACATACAAACACACACATATACACTTCACCATCTTTTTCTAACTGTGCTTTTCACTGACACAAAAGATTTTAGTTTCACAGACCGTGTCTTTTTCTTTCCCCTCATTATAGTATCTCTATTACTTATCACTGGAGATACTATCCTACAGATGGGGGTCATATATTAATAGATACTGTCATACAGAAAGTCTCAATAAAATACGGGTTGAATGCATGAATAAGTGGACTCATATTTCCTCATGCATGAGTTTAGAGTATAAGAAATATTTTAAAAAACGGTAGAATTAGGGGATGCCGAGATAGCTCAGAAGGTTGAGTGTCTGCCTTGCAACTGCCAAGTCCGAGGATCGAATCCCAACCCCGGCCCATGCGAATCCATGTGCTGACCTGTGATGCAACTGGTAACCACCAGGATGGTATCGAAGGTGCTCGCCTCCCATGCGGGAGGCCCTCAGTTTGGTTAAAGCCCTGTGAGGTCCCACATCCACCTCTGTGGAATGAAACTATGCTACAATTAATGTTGTACAACTATGGAGACCACTTTGGGCATTCTCTCTTTTTCTCTCTCTAACTTTCTCTCAAACAATAAAATAAATCTTAAAAAAAAAAAAATGGTAGAATTAGAGAAAACATACCTGAAAAGCTGACATTGTGGCTGTGCAAAGCCACCCACGGTTTGTTTTTTATAGCTACCGAGAGCCCACAGCCAGCTATAGAGGACCCCTAAATCAGTAAAAAAGTGAAAGCAAAAATTTTCATCACACAGAGCCTCCACCAGAGGAGTCTCTCCTGAATATTCTTTCCCAATGCTTGACTTCAGAGGCCAGTATGTGACAGACAGGCAGGACCAGAAATAGAAGAACAATATTCTACCAGCCAATGCTTCTAGTCAATCAGAATAGTTCATCTGTTTACTCTTTTGAGGAGAGTGTGGAATGGAATGTGGTTGAAGCCTGAAGTTATCAGTGAACAAGGTGGGAAAAATGAAATTGCTAATACACCAGTCTTTCCATCCATCAGCTCCAGTATATAATAGTGTCTATTTCATCATTTTGTTCATATAGTCAAATAGTCACTGAGGATTCTGACCAGGCATCTTCAACTACCAGCCTGATTACTGAATGAGTCAGGCTGCTTTTGGCATTTGCTCTGAGTGCTCACTGGTGATCTGAGAAACAAGGAAGTTAGAAAATACTTAACAGTGGGTAAGATCGTTGAACTGTCATCTGGCATGCCACTCTTTATGTGCCTTTATAAATCAATTCAGCACAAAACAGTATTTATCCTGACTAATCATATCTGAAAATTACAGAGTGAATAATCAGCTGTGATTATGGAAACATCAAGGGGGCTCGTTTTAGTGCTGCTTTGTGTGGGCTGTTTTCTAAATCCCCCACGTTCTCTCACGAGCCGAGACTGAACTGGAAAAAAATCTTCAGAACAAACCAGATCAGCTTAAGAGAAGCATAACTCTTTCAAGACTGGGTAAGTAGGTTAATGTTCTTCCTCAGGAAACCAAATTGTTAGTCCTGAGGAACCCTAGACAAGGAGTGGGGTGCAGGAGAGCTGGGAGAGGAGCTGATTTATTCACCTGGAGGAGAGTCATGTGCTCATTAGGCCCACCAGGGAAACATTTGGTGAACTTGAGCAGCAATTTTCTAAATGAGTGGCAATTTTCTTAATGAATCTTAACCCCAAACCTTTGTGAGGATAATGATGTGTCATTTCTGAGGCAGAACTCAGCCTAAAGGAGCCAGAAATGACTTGCCCACAGTCACACCGTGAACTTCACAGATTCCCATCTGCTGCCTGCACCACTGAACTGCACTCTTGACTCTAAAGGAGAGATGAGGAATTGGGGCATATGCCCAAATAAATCATCAGAGCCACTGCCACATGCTTCCTTCCAGAACTGTCCAAGTCATTAACAAGAGACTTACTGATACAGTCACATTTTCTTTTTTGCCCTTTACATACTGCTGTTGGTTATTCAGAAGCATTGAATAATCAAGAGGAATGCCCTTTTTAACTTCTCAAAATGAGAGACTAAATTAATCACATTCTACTCAAAAGGAAATTCACTGAATATTTTGATTTCAAAAGGATATTAGAAAGGTTTCATTTTCTTTGTCCCTTATATATATTTTTAATAGCACATTGGTTAAAAAGCAGTAAAAACCGTTTCCTTGGAAGTATTCTTTTTTTTGTTTCTCTGTGGAGTAGGGTTAGATTTTTTTCCTACTGCCTCATCTTTTTTTCATTATCTCTCATAATACCTTTGAAGATCATGGCAATGCTGAGAATAAGTGTTAAATGATTTCCTGATAAGCATGGGAAACAGAATTTTGCAAGAGGCAGCGAACAGACTTTAGAATCACAAAATCCTGAGTCCAACTCCTATTTCAGTCATGAGACCTTGAATAGTGGCTTTCACAATGCCTCACTACATTTTTTTTATCCTTTTATACAATGGGAAGAACGGTACCTACCTCACAAGGTTGCTGTACACATCAGATTGTACACATGATTGGCACATGCACTGCCTGGTTCAGTGAAGTTTCTCTATGTCATGTACCCTTTCTTCCCCTCAAAATTTTAATCAGTTCATATCCTGGGATAATCCCAGTTGTTTTTAATTTTGTGGAGATGTTAGAAAACGTAGCCAATCCATCCTACAACAGCATTGTGAACAAGAATGCCAACGAAGGAAAGAATCAAAAGGTGGCTGGAGACAAGGAGAGTGAGTTGAAATTATCCTCACCCAGAAATTTCCATGGAACCTCAGGCAAGTTCCACTCTGTGTCAGTTTCTCCATCTGTGAAACATAGTTAAAAGCAGTACTGCTATTCTGAGTTCCCACATTTGTTGGGAAGAATAAAATGATGTGCTTAGTCAGTGATGAAAGTGTAAAGTACAATTCATAAACAATTCTTAAAGTGTAATTCTTAGAATGTGTCATAGCGAATACTCTATGAACGCTCCCCTTATTATTGCTGTATTCTTTTTCACTGGTGTATCTCAATGCTTAGGACACAGTCACATATTCACCATTCAATAAATATTTGTGGAGAGACTGAACAAATAAAATGAAAGAAGGAGTTGTCTATCAGACCTGACCATCTCATTTCAAGATGGAAAAGTCATCCATTTTCTTTCTCATGACCTTGATCAATTGTCTTATTGACTTAGACCCAAAAGAAAAACCACTATGTACATGAATTACATAAAGACAAGTCTGATCAGTTCCTAAACTTTACGCAGAACGCCAAAATATGTCCCAAATTGAAAATTCAGAGGCAAGCTGAGGTCAGAGAATGAACGAAATGCTTCAGAACCTTCAGGTCCCAGGAGCTGGCTGGGGCTGGCATCACGAGGCTGCTTCGAGGACAGCACCTCCCCATAGTGACCCACCGTGGTCTGGAAGGTCAACCTGGCATTTCCAGGCACCACTTGACCCTACATTGTTGCTCAGGGCATCAGCACCTCAGCCCCCATGCCCTGGTTTATGCTTATAACAATGAGCGCACAGGGAAGGGATGAAGGACCCATCCAAGCCAAGTCTACACTTCTTTTTCCTAGCTGTCCTCAAGAATAAGCCTCCCTGCTTGGCAATGCTTGTGCCCCAGGTCCCATTCATGGCATTCCCATTAATGACAGACATGGATGCAATCCAACCAGAAACAAACCCCAGGGTGATCAAAGCAGAGTTCTGACAGCCAACCCAGCCCAGCCCCTCCCAGACTCCTGCCACTTCCAGGCAACAAACCCAATGCAACACCCTCTCAGAGTTCAGATGGTGACAGATAGATGCCCAGAACCACAGACAGAAGAAAATTAAAATATGACCTCTGTCAATAATATTTTACATTACCACCCCTCAATCTTAAGCCCTCCCAAAGGTTTTATTGAGAAAAGATTTGACCCTGGATTTAGAGGCAATAGTACTTAGTTCAAGTATTTATAAAAATAAATATAAAAACAACTGACACAGGATGCCATCACAAGTATCCTCTGGAAAAGAGGCAATATTGAAATTGAAATAATCTCAGGTGTGTGCCCATTTTAGTGTTCAGCTACCATAGAGACCTCACTAAGTAGTGTTTCAAAATCACCTGTGGTGTTCATTTGGAAGCTTTTTTTTTTTTTGTCGAAATATATTGTGAGTACTTACAATCAGGAAGTGGGTAACAATCCACGTCTCCTGGAGACAGTACCAGTGCAGCTGGCCTCATAGCAACTCAGATTATAGCACTTCTCACACAGGCCAGGATACTTCAGTGAGCAAGGTAGCTGCATTCTCAGTGGGGAACAAGGGCGACAGGAAAGGATGGCACAGGCATAGACCCGCCGGATGAGGGCAAGCGCTCTGGAACCTCTGTAGTTTCATTATTTGGATTAAGGGAAAGAGATTTCACGTGCAGTGTGACCCCGCTGAGCTAAGCCCAGAAAATCACAGTCTTGTTGGTCTTTCCCATGGTGGCTTGTTTTATGACCACAAGCAAATCACTCACTTTTGCTGCTCCTGCCCCAATTTCGCCTACTAACTGCAAAGAGGGAGAAATAACATAAATACTGTCCATTCCAGCATGACTTTAAATCTTTATTGACTTTTGCACTTGATTGCAGCCAAAAGGCTAAGAAGTAATTTTATTGACTTTTGAATGCTCCATACATAACATAATTAACAGGAAAAAACATATAAACTATTTATAACCAAATTCATGTGTCAGAGGTACCTCCTTCCACTTGCCATCTGCCCATCCGTTCCTTCCTCCCTCCCTCCCCAGTCTTTTTCCTTTCCTTTCCCTCCCTTTCTTCCTTCCTTTCTGTGCATATGTAAGGAATTTTATAAGAATGGTCACTATTCTAATCCTACTTTCACCACTAACTAGTTGTATAAACTCAGGTGACTATGTGACTACTTTAATCTATATGAGGCTTGGTTTGCTCCTCTCTGAAATATATTTTTTAATTGTTCCCCTTTCTTTCAGTGCTTTTGTGATAATCATATAAGGCTGTACATATGAAAATACCTTAAAAATAAGAAGTATTACAAAAATGTGCAATGCAATAACAGGAGACTAGCCGAAATTCCAAAGAGCACCTTGATCTCTCTCTCGATTGTGATGTTACAAGAACTCAGCTTCTCTTTCCCAAGTCACAGAATACCAATGCATGAAAAATGATTCTGCCCTTTAGAAATGGCTCCTACTTCAAACCCGTAAGCAAGAATGTGTACTCTCTTTTGCCTCCCACAAAATGCATAATAAAATAAAGTTCAGCCTCAGGAGAATCTGCAGTTATCAAAAACTCTAAATGAAAACTCAAAGGAAAATGAAAGAAATAGCAGTACTTCCTATCAGCAGGCAAATAAGTCTTTGATATATCAGGACTGGGAACAACTGTCTGGAGGAGGAACGTCCTAGCAGGTATTGTTCTCAGTAAACAAGAAAGCAGATGCCACCTCACATTTTGTGAAATATTTATGACTCCACCACACACCCTTTTGGGGGAGCAAATTGATGACTCTTCTACCCAGCACAATTACCTGGGGTGTGCCCAGCCCAGCCTCGATCAATCACGCTGACATGATTTGTTTCACCTTATTCAGAGGATGCCTCCCCTGCAATGCAACGTCCGAGATGGAGAGGGTGAAAAAGATGGAGTGGCCAAAGCTTCTTTCGTTAGTTTTTTTTTTTTTTTTCTTTTTTTCCCAGTGCCAACAGTTATATAGTGTTTGAGAGTATTGCTGCAGGATACAGAAGTATTTTGTCTTCTTCAAACTGGCCAAACAAATAGGAGACTGCATTCATCCCATTTCAGTCAAATGCCACCAACCCCATATTGACAACTACGTGCATAATGCTGTGTCACATAGCAATGTCTCTTTGTGCCTAAGATTTAAAACTCAGAACACATCCCGCCTAAAGCTGGATTAATGATGAAAATTTACATCAACAATGAATAGAAGTGACTATTGCCAAAATAAATTTGATCAGAATTAACTTTTTAGAATACAGAGAACTGGATGTTTACTCAGAAACATATATTGAGCATCTATCCCGCGCTAGTGAATGCAATACGCAGTGCTTCCTTCCCTTAAACAGGGGGGTCTCAGACTCAAGTAAGCAAGTGATTGAAACATACAAGTCTTACACGATTGGCTCCCTCACTACAGATGCTTTAATAGCCTCTATTCCAAACACCTCTAAGTAGTCATTTTGCACAACTTGCATTCTCCTGCCTTTACTCAAGCTCCTTCCATGCATCCCTCACTTTCTTCCTGTCAAAATCTTATGCATATTTAAAGCCTCTGTTCACATACCACCTCCTCTGTGTGATCCGACTATATTTCCTGTCTCTGATTCTGATCAGTCTCCCCTCTTGTCTTTCTATGGCACATAACCTATATCCTTCATACTACGTTCTTACCTCAATCTGCCTCTCTAGCCTTAGCTCTGGGTATGCTCATCTCCACAATGAATTGACCATGCATCTCTGGCATGCAAGTGCCACATCTTATTCAACATTGTTTACCCTCTACATCAGGGGTATCCAAACTTTTGGCTTCCGTGGGCCAACTAGGAGAAGAAGAATAGTCTTAAGTCACACATAACATACACTAACACTCATGATAGCTGATGAACTAAAAAAAAAATTTTTTTTTTCATGTTTTAAGAAAGTTTATGAAATTGTGTTGTGCCTCATTCAAAGCCATCCTAGGCCCCATGCGGTCCACGGGCCAGAGGTTGGACAAGCTTGCTGTACATCTAGTAGGTAACAGATCATTGTGATTAAAATGAGAAGTACACTGGTTCAATACGATAAATTGTTCCCAAAGATATCACCCTTGTTTAAGGAGAACCCTATGGTATATTAATTAATACCTTTGCATTGATTCTTCCTCAGGTTACTTTCGCAAGTTGATTTTCTTCCTAGGAAAGCACGAGGAAGGACCAGCAGATCCTACCCCACCCACCCTCCAGCATGCCAGGCGCCCATGGAGAATTATCCTTTAGGGAGTCTAGCCCTGGAGCTGTCTGCCCTGTCACAGCCTTCTCTGAGAATCAGACTCTACCACCTCCACCCGTCGTTGATTCCCAGCTCTGATAACCTCAACTGTCAGAAATCTTCTTGCTCAAAGATCTTTACACTTAGATATTTTTTCACCTTGTCAGTACAAATGTTTGTTCATCAAAAGCAGTGGATAAGTTGTTACCATGTTTCATGTTTCAAATTTTATCTTCTTTAGGGCAAAGAAAAAAAAAAAGGAGGGAGGCTGAGCTTCCTAAAATTGAACTGTATACATAGCATTTTACTTTAAGATGTGTGGTTTATGTGTTATGTGAAAAATCTATGCAATAAAAGGAGAAGGGGAAAAATACAAGAAATGACAAGAAAATTTAAATACAAAATTGACCTCCCAAAGCGAGTCATCTAGAGCTAGACGTTATGGCTGACGACTTGTACGGGTACATAAAAATCATAAAGGAGGGGAGGGAGACAGAAATTGAGAACTGAAATTGCAAAGGCGGAAAGATCTGCAAAATATGTTCTCAATATAACACTCCCAACAGAGAGAGAATTAAACATCAAATGTGAGAAATCACTCTCAAACTATTTATTTTTATTCATCAAGTAACCTACATTCTGTGATGTGTTGGGGTCACAATGCCGATGAATATATACATGAGATATTAAATGGTAACAGAACCACGTTCATTATAATCAAAGACACAAGATCACCAGACCAGAAAAGCTGGGTTCTAGTCCAAATGATTTAAACTTTTAATATTTTTATTTATAAGAGAGTGCATTGTTTACAAACTGATCTCCAAGGCAATTGCTGAAACATATGCATATGTACATACTCATGCTAAAGAAGAAAAGTTGAAGGAATTCTATTAAGTATAGAATAGGCAACAATAACCACCATTATTTAAAATTGTCCCTTGCTGATCACCAAATGCTAATGTCCATAGCAGATGATATCAAATCTCAAATTAATCCAATAATCAAATTAAAATGTCCTCTTTACCAAGTTACCTATTACCAAAACTAAAGATTTGTTCAATTAGAATGCTCTGGTTTTTTCTTTTTTTTTCAATCACTCAGGAGAAAATAATAAGATTCATCAGTTTGCACAGTCCCGAATTCCTATTATACTTTCTCAGTCCTTGGGGTCATTCTTCCATGGCCAGAATTTTGGTTCTGTCACACAGTAGCTGTGTGACTTTGGGCAAGTTGTCTAACTTCTCTGTGTCTGTTTTCTCATGTATAAAATGAGGATAGAAATAACGAACACTGAAATAGCGCATAGGAACTGATTAGACAAAGGTCAGAAATATAATACGGATTCAGTAACGTTAGCTGATTTTGTAGGGGAGGGGAGGGGAGGGACAGGGTGATCATCTCAGTTAACACTTCCCTGTTGTGTTTTCACAACCCAAAGTCTGAAGAGGGTGTTGACCCTGACATTTCCCCACTGCTCCTTCCCTTTCTTGACAGTAGCCAATGCCATATTTTAACTATAACTTATAAACCAAAGTGTTCACATGTAACTTTCAACACAAGAAAGTAATTTCACCACTATTCTCAAAATGTAAAACAACCAAGTCACACTTCCAACTTCTATGATCATGAGACACTAAAACTATCCATAGCATGGGGATAATAAAAAGATTCAGGAACCGTTCCTAATCTTTGAGGTTGACCTCAAGGACAACAGTGTCCTTTCCTTAACGGGTCCCTGGGTGGCTGTGGATGGTGAGCCCATGGATTTAAGCTGTAATACAGCTCTGAGCCTCCTTCTGTTCCTCTTCATTACATGCCATAGCATGAAAATATTCTTAATGCAGGCAATTTTTATCAAACGGAATCTGTATCATATTATAAGTGCCAGAATAAAATGTCACGGGGAAGCCGGGATGGCTCAGTGAGTTAAGTGCTCACTTTGCAGCCCCAGGGACTGAGGACCAAATCCCGCCCGGGTCTGTGCGGACCCATATGCTGAACTGGGGAGTGCCCCCAGTTTGGTTCTCACTGGGGTGACCCCAGCCCAGTTCCTGCCCTGTGCAGCCCTGCGCCCACTTGTGGAATGAAACTATGTGTAAAAACCAATGATGTGCAACTATGGAGACTGTTCTGGGTCCACCCCCTTCTCTCTGTCTCTGTCTCTGTATCTCTCTCTCTGTCAAAAACAATAAAAATAAATTTTTACAATGTCATGTATGCAAAAAATAAGTATTTATAGCTTCCCATTTTATAATACCTGTAATTTGAGCATGACTCACCAACAAAAAACAAAAACAAAATCAAAATCCCACTGTCCTTCCTGACAATATTAAACATAAAATTGTCCCTGAAGAGTGATACAATGTTAAGGTTTTTTTTGTTCAATTGTTTGTAAATTTAAAAATTAAAATTAAACTTAAAAATGGAAAAGCAAATTTAAAAAAAAAGAGAGAAAAGTTAATTATTAACCTCCAGCCATCTTTACTCTTATCTCTCCTAAGGAAGCAACCTAATTAAAAATTGACTGAAAGATCCTCCATGAGATCATTAAAAATATAAAAATGTACAGAAGATATCTGCTATTTGTTTTACAAAAATGATTTCATAATATACATGTTACTATGAAACTGATTTTTCTCACTAAAAAACATTATGGATATTCTTCTCCATCATTAGAGAGATAACACATTTTTAATAACTGCATAATACTCTATATTTTAGATGTTCCATAAATTTTTTCCCTACCTATTAATATTTAGGTTTTTTCCCAGTAACTATTTAACCATAACAACAACAACAAAAAAAGCAGGATCTTTGTATACTGATATTTGCAAACTAGGGATTGCTGAGTGTATTTCCATTTTTAGTAGATATCGCCAGATTACTCCCTCCAGCAATGTATGAATATACTTGCTTCCCACCATGTTTGCCAAAACTGGTATTATCATGTCCTTTGATTTTCGCTATGCAGATGGGTATTTAAATTTGTATTTCCTAACGTGAAATTCTAGTGTTGACTCACTATTTCCGTTAAGGAATATTTCACCATTCTTCTCAAAATTAGGGTTTCTCAACCCTTGCACTATTAATATTTTGAGCCAGATTATTGTTGGTTGTCAGGGGATGTCTTGTGCACTGTAAAATGTTTAACTGCATCCCTATCCACTCTCCAATAGATGCCAGGAGCACAAACCTCCCCCATTGGTGACAACCAGAATGTCTTCAGATGTTGACAGAATCACTCCCAGTGGAGGTCCTCAGTGCTAAATGCTTAAATTAGAGAGATTGTGACTCTTTAAACTTAATAACAAAAAGATTTCAGGAATCACCTCCAAAAAATTTTTTTCGGTACTGATAAATTTCAAAACCTACTCAATAATCTAAAAATATGAGTGAATATTTAGTGTCAACATAGCATGAGGAACACCTCTTTTGGTACATCAACACCAGGAAGACTGACAGCAGAACCTTCTAACAGACAGAATGGAAGTTATACAAAATCTGGGCATAATACCTACTTTAATTTCAAAGTCAACAGGCAGCTTTTTCATTTCATTCCAACTCCCTGTTTATAACTTGTGAACAGGTAAAGATAAAAAGAGTTGTTAAATATTTAAATATCTATTCACTGTGCCAAAATCTCAAGTGAGACTGTTCCCTTTGATTATTTCTTTTGATTATTACAGTCTGTTGATGTACTTTGGTTTCCAAATCCAAAATAGACAAATGCTTTTCCTAGAATTTGCTATAATTGGGGAAAGACACTTTCTCTTTTGTTAGGAAATTGAGTTCCAATGTATTTTTGCTATTTTAATTTTCTTAGAACAAAAATATTTTTTTCTTAAGAATAGAATAGAACATTCTAATTGCATTTATTACAGTGCAGTTTTTTCCACCTTCAGAAGAGAAACATACCAAGAACAGAAAAACACATTAGAAAAGTTTAACTAAAATTCAATACCAAGAGCTAGAACAAATACAACAATTTGTTACTTTCTCCCAGTCTTACCAATAGGTTGAATGCTGCCTTATTTATAACAGTGATAACACATAACACGCGGCACACAGACACATAGCAAGTTCTTTGTAAAATAACTGACCTTTAGCAATAAATTCCAGGACTAATTTTCTGGCTTTAATTAGAGGTCAATATTCCTTTCTGATGAATTCATAAATAATAATTAAAAGGCTACCAGCCATTCCTAACAGGCTTTGAGATTTCAGTTCTGTACAATGGCAAAGGGGATGGTTTTTAAAAGGCAAAACGCCAGTCATGAGATCTATGTGACTATTGATAAAATACTGACAACAGCACTACAGCGAATCAATCAACAATGCAGAGAGCTGACAGAAACAGAAACACGGGGCCCTGCCCTCCTTTGCAGAACATGGGCTTTTGTGATAAAATTGCATGGCCTGACAAAATCTCTCTGCATTGTGACAGAGCAGGTTTCCAACACATGCCACCTTTATCAGAGTCCATTTTTGAATTTTAGATTTAGGGGAGTTTAAAGCTACTCACAAAGTCTATGGTGAAAGAGTGATCTAGAGTTTCTTGCCCACGGTTGTGACCACCCTTTAGACCCTTTCTACAAAGAGAATGTTCTTCCAAATTCTTAAAAATATGTTCACTGAACAGTCGGTGTCATATGAATTGATGAGTCAATTAATAGCTTATATTTTCATCATATTTCAGCTCATTATCTGCAATTTCAGGTAGCTGTGTTTAATTACTAGAGTCCAAAAATTAATTGAGAAACGAAACTCTCAACTTACGCTAATTGGTTTCCTATTATGTGCATTAAAAAAAAATCTGTATAAATCACTCGATTAAATAACAAGCAATCGGTGGTGTTCTTCCAATTACAGCACCTCCAGCAAAAATTCCATTATACAGAAGCAAGTTGAATTATGGTTGATTTATTAATGGATTTGGTGCAGCATATAATGAGGTTGTGGATATTGAATCCACTTAGATTCATTTAAATGATCAGAGTTTAGAGACTTTTAAGAATTAAGCTAACTTTTAGCTAAGAGAACTCAAAATCAAAAACTGCGGAGAAGGACGTAATCAGACAAGTTATGGCTGGCCAGCCCACGGAAGTACTCGAGACAATCACGCAGCTTTGGGAAATAGCCCACCCCACGACAGCCCCCTCCTGTGTCTACAATGAGGAGTGCTTATCTCTGCCCAACACAATTGGAAATCTGATGCAATCATTTTAAAGTGGTGGCCCAAAAGGAGAAGGCCAGACAGGCTCCTGGAGATTTAGACAGTTTCTTAAGCAGAGAGGATTGACATTTTGTCACCAACTCTGCTTTTTCCATCTCTAATATCTGTAATCCAGTCCTAAGCAAAACTGAAAGTGTTCTTGTGATGAAAACATGTATTAAACAGGTTAACATTACCAATTTCTAAGAAAAGTTATTATTGGCATATGCATTGTGGTCTATTTCTGAACATTTAAATGGTTTCTTTTTTTAAATTTATTTTTGACAGAGAGAGATACAGAGACAGAGACAGAGAGAGAACTGAACTGGGGGAGCTCCCAGTTCAGCATATGGTTCCGCACGGGCCGGGGCTGGGATTCAATCCCCGGTCCCCGGTGCTGCAAAGTGAGCGCTTAACCCACTGAGCCATCCCGGCTTCCCCTTATTAAATGGTTTCTTAATGTATTTTATTCCTAAAGAGAAACAGTGATAATGTTGAAAAATTATATGCAAGTTGCATGTCAAAATCATGGAGAGGGAGGAACATTTTCAGTATACTTCTTTTTTTTTTGTCAGTCCCACACTTAATTAGGGCTTAAAGCCTGATTTTAATCTCAAGCATGTAACTGAGTCTTATCCACCTATATATTGTCCTTTATAGGATTTACATAATTGTAAGAATATAATTGTGTAATTATTTCTGAATGTGTATACTGTAACTCCAAGAATATATAAACTCCCTAGGGTCACAGACTGTCTCTGTGCTATTCATGGTTTTATTGACAGAGCCAAGCACAGTGCCTGCACATAGTAGGAACTTGGTGAATTCTTATTCTCCAATCAAGAGACACATGTTGGTAGAACGGATAAAACTATATGATTCAACTATATGCTATCTACATGAGACTCACCTGTGATCCAAACACACAAAAAGGATGAAAATGAAAGCATGCAAAAAGATATTCTATGTAAATAGTAACCAAAAGAGAGCAGGGGTGGCTATACTAATATCCAACAAAATAGACTTTAAATCATAACAGTTTAGAATAAACAAAGAGTGACATTATATACCTAGGGTGTCAAAAATGCATACTTGTACACATTTTTAGGGTTGTTATCTACAAATTATTTTTCTAAGTTGAATCAAATTATTGTAGCAATGTATAGTATAATGTTTGCTCAAAAGATGGCATTAATCAAATGAATGCTAGCATTACCATGTAACAGGCAGGACAGTCAAAGAAAATGTCAGAAGAACGGTTGTCATTTGAGGAGTGCAAGACCATTTTGAAGTGGTATTTGAAATTCAAGAATGATGTGGAAGTACAACAATGGAGGCATGAGTATGCAACAGAACCTCCAACACTCCTAACAATTGCACGCATTCATGATAAGAGTGAGACATATGATAAATTGAAATGGCATGTGTAGTGAACCAAGTGGACACTTAGGTCAACTTTGCTCAAGCAGTAGTTTGCCAAAATCAAAAGTGTCTGGACACTGATAGTAACCACTTTGAACACCTCTTATAATTGCAGAAGTCAAACATGACTTACATTCATCATTTGTTATTGGTATATATTATTACAATTTTAATACTATTTTTTTCCTTTCTTAAAATGTGCAAACATTTTTTTGGCACCCTCTGTATTAGCCTCAACTTCAATTCAATATTATAGGTCAAATCATGTTTCTTACTCTTCTTAAAACTCTTCAATGTTTTTCCATGGCACCTAGACTCCAACTTCTTTTACAATGCCTACAGGGAACTACAAAAACTGTCCCCTGCCTGTTCTTTCACTGGTCACAAGTCATTCTTAACCTCCAGGCTACCCCCACCTTAAGCTTCAGCCATCTTTCTTTCTTTTCCGCTCCTTGTGTCTGCCATACTTTTTTTTTTTTTTTCTTTTGTCTGGACTTTCACCCTTGAGAGAGCTTTTATCTTTCTGGAACATTCTTTTGCTTTGTTCTTCTTTCATGTTTCTACTCCAATATCATCTCTTCACTTACTTATCTTAAAGATTCTTTTCTTTTTCTAATTTAAAATTGTATTTTGTTTTTCTACTAAAGAAAAGGTAAATAGCAAATAAATACACGAATGCCATCTTTTGAGCAAACATTATACTATACACCGTGACAGAGAGAAAGACTGTGGGTGAAAGAAAAAGGCTTTACATCTTAATACTTTTTTTTTTTTAATTAGAGATTCTTGACTATTCACTCCTCTTTTCTATCTCCTTCCCTGGAATATCAACTCCAAGAGACAAGAGCTCTGACTGTCTCATTGATGTTGATAACCTAGGATGGGCCACTAGACTGGGCACATAGTAGGCCCTCAACAAACACTGCAGAGTGAATAAACACACAGGTAATTTAAAATCAACAAGCAGAAGTGCTCAGTTTCCTGAACATTTTAATTTTTCTTGGATGAATTTTCTAGTTGTGTTTTTCTGTTTGCATCATTCCAATTTACTTCATATTTTTAACTTCTCTAAGTGCATGTATGCTACACTTGTTGGTATTTTCAACACCTCTTAACTTAGTATCATTGGAAGATCTCATTAATTTATTGTTTACTACCTGTTGAAGGTCATTAATAAAATTGTTAAACAGGAAGAAAGCAACATCATTCCCTATGTACTGCAGTGAAATTATTAATCACTTAACAAATGCTGAAAAAGGCATTAAGAAAAATGTTTTCCTGCACATAGAGCCTACACAGAAAATATTAAGCAAAATATATTTCATTAAATCTCCTTCATTCATTCTTTCTTGCAAATATTCAAAATCTTCACTTAAGCTCTAAGGACATAGAGATAGGAAAGAGAACAGGAATTTGCTAGTTCACCAGGACCTCGCTGCCCAGGCTGCTGACTCTGCTTGGAGATATAGTCCATCCTTACCAATTCCATATTTACAAGTTCCCCTAAAAACGCACTTGTAACCCCCAAATTTAAAGACATGTGCAGAGATGTGAAAACTTGGATCTGCCTGATGCACATCTTCTCAGCTGATGTGGAACCAACAGGGTAGACCTCTCTGCTTCTTATTGCGGCTCTCACAAGGCAAACAACTGTCCTTTCTGTGGTCTATTTAGTGCTACATTTTTCACATTTTCATGCTTTGTGGTTTTGATGTTTAAAATATCCCCCAAATGTATTGGGGGATATTTTAAACAGCAAAACAGTGTTGAAGTGCTGCTCTAAGTATAAGAAGGCTGTGATGTGTCTTATGGAGACTGTGTATCAGATAAGCATCACCTAGGCATGTTAGAGTGTTGTTAGTCATGAGTTCAATGATAATGAACCAATAATATACATCAAATATGGTAACTTATGACAGAAACACACATAAATCAAGGTTATATATCTATCAGTGGATGAAAATGTTGTGACTGTAGGCTTGCAAGACTCTAACCCTGTACTTCCCCTAGTGGCAATGATTTCGTATTCACTAATTCAGCATTCAAGGCAACTTTACAGAATACAACTACTACAAAAAATGACAACTGACTGTAGAGCATGCTCTGGGAATAAGCATTATTCAAAACTGGCTTTATAGAAGAAGAATGCTTAAGTAAACATTTGAAAAATTAAAAAGTTCCAAATGTGAGTACATAGACAATAAGATGTGCAATGAGGATGATAAGGTCATTCCAGGCAGAAGAAGCACCAAATACAATAGTATGCAGGAGAGGTCAACTAACTACAGCCCCTGGGTCAAATTCAACCATTGCCTATTTTTGTAAATAAAGGTTTACTGAAATACAGCCATGAACATTCATTTACCTGTTTTCTGTGGCTGTTTTTAGCCCCTGCATAGAGGCACCAAAGGTACAATGGGTTTGAGGACTGGGAAGTAGTTTGTAGCGCACTGTAAATTTGGGAGAAGGACAGTAAGTGAAGACAGAGTTGGCAGGAATCGGGCAATGTATAGCCTCTTAGGCCATGCAAAGGGTTTACATAGGGTGTACAAAGGGTGACAGAGAACTGGATGCACTGTAGAGTGGAGAGGAGAAAGACCAGAGGCTAGGAGCTCAGCCAAGAGGCTATAGAAATAGTCCAGCTGAGAGAAGATGAGGGTTTTGGTTCCTGTGATGATTTGAAGACAGAGGGGAACGATTTTTATATAAATCATTAGAACTTTGTGACCATGTTGGCTTAGAGGATGAAAAAGAGGGAGGAATAGGTAATGGCTCTTGGACCCGAATTGGATGAACCAGTGAATGATGGGGCCATCATCCAAGACTGAGCTTTTGGAGAAAAAGTTCTGAGACAGAGGGTGAATAGGATTTGGGTCTTGGACATTTTGAAGGTGAGCCAACAATGAGATATCCAAATGGAGATGCCCTGTGAGCATTTGGATATACAAATCTGTATATCTGGATTGAGTGAACAGATTTGGAGGTTATCAGATGATAACCAAAACCCTGGCTGCAGAGAACTTGCTTAAGAAAGGCACAAATAGTGAGAGACAAGGGAAGAGATGACCTCACAGGCGGCAGGATGAAACAATTGACTCAATAGAGGACAAGGTTGCTAATAGTTTGTAATGGTGGTTAAACATGGAAAGAACTTACATCTTAGACATCACATGGATTTGAATCCTGATCTGATGTGGGTGAGTGAAACTCTGTTCACTGCTGTCTTCTAAATCCTCCTTAATTTGAATGAAAGATAGCTATATTCATTTCACAACTTCAGTCCAGAATTAAGAGAACTCTCCAAGCTCATACTCTGTGCAAGCACCCTAAGTTAAGGGCCAATTGGAACTAATGGGAGCATTGTCACACTGCAGGGGTGGATAGAGGGGAGATACCAAACATGGTTCATGTTACTGATTGGAGTTAAATGACCCAACAGAAGTTAGCATCTCCCTTTCGAAGAGAAAGGGAAATTGAAGACTTTGTTGAATTCCTGTGTATTAGACACTGCTTGGTACAATTACAAAACATTTAAGCTGAGGGGGCTCTTTAGGTTCACCTGCTTCAGGGATGGCAAACTGTGCTCCTCAGAGTTCTAAGCAAGCCTTCCTGGGTGCCAGACCCTGTTTAATGTGGCAGAGCCCAGTTATCTGCTTACCAAACCCATTTATTTTTGTTTGTTCTGGATACCGAAGAAAACCACATTTCCCAGCCTCCCTTGTAGTTAGGTGTGATGGAATCTATGCACCCATTTCCTGGCCTGGATCATAAAACATCTCCCATGGGTAACCCTCTCTCTTTTTTAACTTTGGGATCAAAACCTAAAGCAGTCTTTGAGCCCCTATGGTAAAAGGGGCAGAGATGTGGTCCCCTGGAGTCTCTGAGTATCATCTGGAGAGAGGCCTAACACTCCACCCCCACTCTTGGCTATAGATTGACTTCATGCGAATAAGAACTGAACGATTTTGTTATGTCGATTATGATTCAAGGTCATTTGTTATAGTACTAGTATTAATATCTTAACTAATATATTCTTCCTTCTATCTAGACAGCACTGTCTTTTTTACATAAATGTTCTACATAAGTGTGTGTTATATGCCTCCCACATAAGACAGAAAGGATTCCACTATTAAAATTGTCAGAAAACGATTGATCTATTTAACCTTTGCATTTCAAAAGATGTACTGAGGTTCAGTTAGGTTAAATACCTTGCCAAAGCTACTGAGTGAGTACCTAAATACTGACTTAGGGAGAAGTTCCCCCATGAAATCAATGGTATATATATATATATGGTGTCATTTGACCTAAACACTAAATTGAAGTGAAATATAATGATTGTTTAATTGATCTACCTATCCTGGCTTATAACAGAAGTGAGAAAAAGTTAAGCTGATAAGTAAATGTTCCAAGTCTTCTTCCCTTGACTTAAAATTGTCTAGGTACTTCAGTTTCTCTTAGTTTCTTTTCTAGATTTCGCCATAGACTTTGCAGAAGAATTTTTGTCTTTGGGATTTTATTTCAAAAAACTGAGCAGTTATTTATAAGCAGTTGAGTTTATTTAATATTCAAGGCATGACCAATCAAATGCCAATAAAATATGCACTAAGCACTGTATTACCTCCTGGGAATGTAAAGATGAATGTTTCTGACCCTCAAAGAACTCATGGTCTACTAAATGATGCAGACACATCACAAGAAATATGCAAAACAGTGAGATAAACATTGAGAGATATGTGAAAAACTATAGGAGCAACAAAAACAGAAACACAATTATATTCCATAGGTTTTATATAATGTAGTATCCTAGAGGATCTTATATACCTCAAAGATTATTTTTAATCAGCTAGGAATAAGACCCAAGAGAATAGTAATGAGTCTATTATTTACCATCACCACTCAGCACCTCCATATTAATTATAACCATTATTACTGATGAATTTTCTTTGAATCATAAAAAAAAAAAATTAGGTTGTATAAGGTGCTTCCCTAGTGAAATATAAGAGAAGACTAAAACTTTGAGGTTAAAATACTTGTGGATTCTACTAGTTTCTATTGAACCAGAGAGATGTGATGAATTTCTATACTTTGTCTAGCATTTGAATGGAAAATAAAAGAATTTTACAGATGGAAAGGACCTTGGAGATCATCTAATTCAACAAGATAAATAAACTTTTCTTTTCCATTGCCTACAAACTGGCAAAATCTGATGAATACACTGTTTTGAGTTATAGGTATTCTGATGAACTAAGACCACAGCGGTTCTGCCTGAGAATCTAGAGTATCCCCATACCACAAAACATCAACTTTTTTTCATAAACAAAGTCAATTTCAGTTAGTAGCTTTCATCACTTCCATAAATATATGAGCAATTTGGAAGAAAAACAAAAAAATAACACACAAAAAACAATGCACCTGAAAGTATGATGGATGACCTTTCCCCTGGTTTTCCTTTGAGAATTTGACAGGAAGTGTTGCAGCTCCCGTTACCGGTACTATTCTTTTTAAATAAATTGGGTGTTTTTTTTGAGAGATGACAGGATATCTCAGAGGTGAGCATTTGCTTCCCAGTTGTGAGGTACGGGATTTGATTCCCAGCCCAGCCTGTGCAAACCCCATAGGCTCAACTGCTGTGCAACTGGTGACAGGATGGCTTGGCAGTGAAGGCTCTCACCTCCCATATGGGAGGCCCCCAGTTCATTTCCTGCCTTGCACAACCCCACATCCACTGTTGTGGGAATGAAACTATGTCACGCCTAATGTACAACTATGGAGATGTCTCTGGGCCCTTCCCCCTTCTCTCTCTCTTTATCTCTCTCTCTCTCTGTCTTGCACCTTCTCTCAAATAAATAAATAACATAAATCTTGTTTTTAAACATAAAATTTTCAAAAAAATGATTGTAGCATATTTTCAAGAAGTTACTGTGACGTGCATTTAAGAAATAAAGATTTCTCTATGGTTGATGATCTCTGTCTAAAAATAATCAGACACCAATCAGAATTTTTTTTCAGTTTTCTACCTTCATCAATGACTCTGAGGCTATGTCAGAAGACAGGATTGTGGTTCCAGACGGCCTTACCCCAGGGCTTACTGTCAACCCCCAGAGCTCCGAGTGGAAAGTTATCCTGGTTACCATCATTCTTTTAATCAAACATTTAAAAACAAACAAAACAATGTCTAGTTCATAAGGAAAACAGTTGTCTAGAAGTTGAATGGAGTTCATCACTTGTGCTCAACCCTGTAGCTACATATCACACCTACTAGAAGGTGCTTTTGAAAAATACAGATTACCAAACCCTTATTCCCCACCACTGATTATATAGATCATGTTTGAGACCTAGGAACATGGAATATTTTTACCCTTAAGCTTCTCAGGGAATTCTTATACACACCTGGGTTTGGGACCTGGTAATGCATATCATAAAGTACTTTAATTAAAAAAGTTATTTGCATCCTTATCTACTGGATGCAAAGTTTAGGATGATATAATTTATAAAAGAAAAAGTCTTTTGCTTTATTATATCAAAAATAATTAAGAGGGCTTGGACTTCAATTGTTTTCTAAGGAGCAACACCTTTAAGATAGATAATATAAAAGCAAATACTTTACTATGCCCAAACATTCTCTGATATACAGTATTGCTGTAATTTGGTAGTTAACTATATTCTGCAAAACTAGTAGAGAGGACTCGTTTACATTATTTTTTAATGCTTCCATCATTTTCTTTTTTCTTTTTCTTTTTTTTTATCATCTTAAGCGTGACCATTAGCTTTCTATTGCAGATACTATGATTATTTTCTATCTTTTCAGTGGAGGACACTTTATTTTATTTTTGGCACATTGCACTGTTTTATCCAGCCACAGGCACAATTACAAATCCCTATATGTTTCATTTATAATGAGAGCTCCATAGGGGGGTTCAACAAGGTTCTCTGCATAGTCGTCTCCCTTATCTGCAGTTTACTTTCCACGGTTTCAATTACCCACAGTCAACCATGGTCCAAACATATTACATGGAAAATTCCAGATATAAACAATTCATAAGTTTTCAATGGCATGCCATTCTGAGTATTGTGCTGAAATCTCATGTTGCCCTGTCTATCTCACTCAGAACATGATCATCCCTTTGTCCAGACCATCCACACTGTGTGTGTTGCCCACCTGTTAGCTACTTAGTAGCCAGCTTGGTGATCAGATTGGTTATGAGAGAGAGAAAAAGACCACATTCATATAACTTTTATTACAGTATACTGTTATAATTTTTCTATTATCACTTGCTGTTGTTAATCTCTTACTGTGCCTAACTTATAAATTCAATTTTATCATAGGTATGTGTATGCATTGGGAAAAAGAAAAAAACATAGTATATACAAGAATTAGAATCAGATCTGTGACTCCAGGCATCTACTAGGGGTCTTGGAAGGTATCCCCCATGGGTAAGACGGGGTGGGGGGAGGCGGGGGAGGCATTGTATATAATCACCCAATTGGAAGTTAGCCACCTGCCCAGGACAGAGAAGCCTTTACAGTTGGGAATATAATTCTCTGATTGTTAATAATCACACCTAGTATTTTCAAATCTTTAGAAAGCAACTTAATGCTCCATGAAAAACACGGGGCTTAGCTCACAAGAGAAATATTTTCAGAGTTAACTATCCGGGGCAGGTCCCACCAGCTGACAATAGAGCCAACCAGTATTCAGAGTCATCTGCTTTTGCATTCAAGGTGTTTCATAATTGAATGCTGGACCAGGTGTGTATTTCTTTGAATTTTCTCCAAATTTGTTTTTGAGAAATTCCACACCTTTCACATGGCTTTATATTTATCTGTTAGGTGTGTCAATTTTCTTTCTTTTCAATGACAGTGTTGTTAACCACACAGCTATCTATGAGCATGAGAATGACCCAACATGTCAAAATGTACTCCAACAATTTTTTCACATTGAATGCATTTAATTAGTTGCAAGGAGCATCTACTGACACTGCTTGCTGGCATTTGCCACTCTAATATTTTAAAAAAATTTATTCTTTTCACAAAAACAGTCGCTCTTCTTTACTCTGGTTAGGTTGTTGCAACTGGGCTTCAGTGAAATCTGGTGTTGTTTCCTTTGAGCACACGTGGCCCCATTGGTTTTCAGTGCACATGTTAAGGTATAGGGCTATCATAATCCTCATCCTTTTTCTCTGAACATTCCTCATCTGATAGTCATTCCTTCCCCTCTCTCTTTATCTAGAAGCTTCCCAGGGGAGCTAGGCAGTTAAGAATTTGAACTCCAGAGTCATATGTACAAAGTTCAAGTCTTGCCTTAGCCACCTAAAAGCTGTGTGTCTTTGCACAACTTGTTTAACCTCTGTACCTCCACTGTCTTACCTGAAACATGAAGAGACTCTAAGTACTTAACTCACTGGGTTGTGGGAAGGATTACATGGGTTCATAATGTTACATATACTATTTTATTATCCTTCAAGTACCTCGTGTTCTATGAAGGCTTCTCCAACTGTTTTAGCCTACATCTTTTTCCTCAGCCCATTTGATGCCACTTAATGAATAAACATACATTTGACACTTAACATGTATGTCAGTATATGCTGCCATAAATATTATATTATAATATGTCCTTCAAGAAACTGAAAAACCAGATTCTTAGACTTCTGTATTGAACAAAGTGCTTGACTCAGGGTGTGTGTGTGTGTGTGTGTATAACTTTTTTTTTTTTTAAGATTTATTTTATTGTTTTTGACAGAAGCAGAGATACAGAGACAGAGAGAGACAGAGAAAAGGGGGAGGGCCCAGAGCAGTCTCCATAGTTGTATGTCATCAGTTTTCAACATGGTTTTGGTCCACACAGGTGGGTGGGGGCTGCTCAGGGCGGGGGCCAGACTGAGGGCCTCTCGCATGGGAGGCATGCCCCCTCAAGCCAGGGGTCAAACTGGGGAACAAAAACTGAACTGGAGGGCCTCCTGCATGGAAGGCACACCCCAGTTCAGCATATGGGTCCACACAGGTCAGGGCCAGGATTTGATCCTTGGTCCCTGGGGCTGCAAAGCCAGTACTTCACCTGCTGACACATCCTGGCTTGCCCTGTAAAACTTTTTTTGATTGGCGACACCAAGACTATAAAATGCTAAGACGGGGATTCCTCAAGAAAAGTGGGAAGTCTAAAAAAAATAAATAGTAATGCTGATATACAATTGCAAATAAATTGCATCAGAAAGAAAGAAATAATCTAAAGAAGCCAATTCTCTGAGACACTCAGGTTTTTTAATGGAAATATTCTAAAGACGCTAAGAAGAACTCTTAAGCAGATGAAAGAGACACAAAATTATAAGAACTATGTAGAAAAAGCAAAAGCCCCAAGTGAACTGAGGCTTGATGAGAAAAATGTGAGGACAACAAAGGAAGGTTTTATAGTTTTACTTAGAACACGAAATTGACAGGGATAAGCAGCTTCCTGCCTGGGCGGGTGGCCTAATTCAATGGATAACCCAGAGGAAGAAGAACACAGTAGCTATGCTAAAGCTGGGGGTGGGGGGGGGGGGGGGGGATTTCTAAACCAAAAGGGGTGGAGTCCAGATCAGTAAAAAAAAAAAAGAACACTCTAAGGAAGTTAAATAGCTCTGAGATCAAAGGGAAAGAATGGAGACAGGATAGCCTAGTAGTGAAGGAATATGAGCCTGGCGTCTGAACTTGGCTTTGGTAATCACTAGCTCTGTAACCTTGGGCAATTAGTTAACCCCTTGTTGCCATAGCTCCTTGATCTATAAAGCAGAGGTAAAAGGCTTTCTTCATAAGAGAAATTTGTGAGGATTAAAACAAAAAAAAAAGTATTTGTTAGGCATTTAGCCCAGGGGAGTTGCTGAATAAATTACAGCAGTGGTTGTTTTTAAAATAATACTCACATTAGTGCTATAATCAAGGGCATCCAGATTCTGGTAAGGGATTCAGGTCTGCTGATTTGCATGAATTATACCTCAAAGAACCAAAAGGAATTTCCAAGGAAATTGACCAACCTCCCCTGGTAGAACCTGAAGAATCAGAGACCTAAATACATACTACATACCCTAAAACAGGAGACCAGCAAATGCACTTCTCATTTTCAAACAAGAGAACGAGAAAGCTGTAATCCGTGAAGAGACCCCAGCTAGTTGGGACGGTTTGAAACACCAGAAAGGACCAGTGACGGCTAGGATGGGTTGCCAAAGAGTCATGACTGGCTGACTGCATTTCCAGGCCACTTCTCCTAATACACACATGATTTTTTCTTCTAAATCAAGTTACTAGAGCAGGTGATGAGTGACAATGAGTTCCATTAGCGACAAGACACCATCTCTTTTGCTCCTGGCCAACTCCTGACACCTAGCAGGCACTCAATGATTCCTGGTTGAAGGAGTGGGTGAATGAAAAAACAAAAAAATAAATGAAATGAGACAGGCCAGCTATATCTATATTTCTATAAGACATTCAACACGACACTGTAATATTGCTGTGGTTAATATGGAGAAATAGAAAATGAAAGTACCCTGAGGGAGATTCATCACTGGACAAAGCCCTATACCCAAAAGTTACAGGTGAATCAATATATGCCAACCTAGAAAAGCAGAGTCTGCTTTCAGATCTCACTACTCTCTCCATGGCTCTTTTCCACTCAATATATCTTTTAAATCAACAACTGGGATGAATGGATAGAAGACATATTCAGCAATTGTACTATTGACTTGGAGTTAGAAAGGCCAATGAACACCCTGGAAACTAGAATTAGTATTTGAACTTATTTCAATAGGCTGGGACATGCCACTGGATCTGATCTCAGAGGATGAAATGTTTGACAGAGTGACTCACAGCTCACTACTACCTTAAGCGATACCGAGAGCTTTCATAAGCCTTATTTTGTGGAGTCCTCACAGCAGTGCGGTAGTGGGCTGAGTGGTGGTCTCCACAAAGACATGCCCAGAACCTGTAAATGTAACTTTATGTGGAAAAGAGAGTTTTCACAGATGTCATTACTTTTAAAATCTTGAAACAAGATCATCTTGGATTAAGATGAACCCTCAATCATGTGAGAAATGTTCTTAGAAAAGAAAGGAATATAGCAAAGAGAAGGTGATGAAACTATAGAGATTGGAGTGATGCAGCTATTAATACAAGCCAAAGGAGACCAAGGATTGTTGGCGGCCACCAGAAACTAGGAGAGACACATAGAAAAGATTCTCCCTCGAGCCTCCAAAAGAAACCAACCCTTCTTTAAAGAAAAAAAGAAACCAACCCTTCTTTAAAAAAAAAAAAATAAGAAAGAAAGATTTATTTTATTGTTTGAGAGAATGTGGTAAGAAAGAAAGAGAAAGGGGAGGAGGGCCCAGAGCAGTCTCTGTAGTTGGACATCATTAGTTGTGACATAGTTGCATTCCACAGAGACGGTTGTGGGGCCATGTGGGGGCATTAATCAACTGGGGGGCTCCCTAGTACCTCCTGGCAGGTACCACTTCAGCATATGGGTTTGTGTGGGCTGGGACCAGGATTCAATCCCCAGACTTCAAAGTTTCAGGGCAAGCGATCATCCTGTTGAGCTATCCTGGCATCCCCCAAACCATCCCTTCTGACACCTTGATTTTGAAATCTGGCCTCCAGAATTATGAGAGAATAAATTTCTACTATTTTAGGCCACCAGGTTTGTGGTATTGTGTTACCATACCACTAGGATATTAACATAAACACCTTTTTTATTTCCAAATAAGAAAACCAAAGTCAGAAATGTAAACTTTTTCCAAAAATTCTTTCATTTAACAAAAATACTTGTGTACCTACTATGTACCAGGCATTATTCTACATGTTAGGGTTCAACAATAAACAAAACAAACCTGGCCTTAAGGAGCTTCCATTCTAATTAAGGAAGATAAACAATAGGAATGACACCAAGTGAATATGTTGTTAAATTAATTAAACAAGGAGTCCATTATACTGGGGTGGCTCTCTGCTTTGGTGGCCTACGCAAACCAAAACCTATGTCTTTAAGTGCCTCAAGGTTATAAAATCAATCCCTAAGGACAACCAATCACACAAAAAAAGTTAATTAGGCTTTAAGCAATAGCCAAGCAAATCATTTCCCTTCTTTGTATCCCCATCCTCTCTATAGAAATCTTTCTTCTGGCTCCCGTGGGTGAGGTCCTTCTAACCACTTCTAATTGGGCACCGCTCAACTTGAATCAATTTCTGCTCAAATAAATTCAAAATCTGCAATATGCTTCAGTTTATATTTTAACAATGTAATATGGCAGGTAGTAGAAAGAGCTACAGAGGAAAATACAGCAGGCTATGGAGGACTGGGGGTACTATTCTGTACAAGGAGGTCAGAAATGTGTCCTCTGATACAGGGACATTTGAGCAGAAATCTGAAAGCCATGAGGGAGTGGGCTGAGCAGAGATCTGGGAGAAGAGGAATTTGTGTAGAGACAACAAACAAGGGCAAAGGTCCAAAAGAGAAACCAGGCTTAGTGAGTTTGAGTAACAGAGTCCAGGGCTGATGGAGTGAACAAGGAGAAATGAGGTTCGAGATAAAGAGAACTGTGGGGATGGAAGGAAAGGAATAGATTTTGTGGGGCACTGTAGGCATTACAAATACTTTACTTTTGCTCTGAATTAAATGAGAAGACAGTGGAAAATGCTGAGCAGAGGAATACCATGTTCTGACATGATTTAAAAAGGCTCACTGTGGCTGCTGTATAGAGAAGAGACTATACAGGGGCAGATGTGAAAGGGAGGAGACCAATTAGAAGGCTGTGTGCAGTGATCCAGGCAGGAAACCATGGTGCCTGAACCTCAGAGGTTAAAATGGAGGTGGGGAGAAACCATCAGCTTCCAGAAATGTTTGAAGGGGAAACTGGGAGGAATTTTGAGACCTCTCTTAAAAGAGGTCAAAGCTTATTTCAAGGTTCTAGGCCTGAGAAACTTGACAGATAAGGTTGCCGGTTACTCAAATGGACAGACAACTAATTAATCGGCAGGAAGCTGAATTCAGGTCAGACCTGCCTTGGTCCAGTAGTCAGTGCATCTACCTAATCCCACAGGACAAAGCTGGGGCTGTTCTAGACTTAAAATCAAAACCAGATAAACAAACAAACAAACAAAACAAAAAACTTTTACAAATACAGGGTGGGGGAAGGTGACTAAGTAGGAGGGTGACTTCACACTTCGTCATTAAAGCTCTTTAAAGCTGTAGTTGAGGTCAAGCCCAGGTCAATCCTGCAGAGGTCAGGATCACGGAAAACTATCGCCTCATGAGAAAAGTCTTGGACCACAGGAGGTGAAAGTGTGGTTCCTGCCCATCTGGCCTAAAGCAGGGTATTGAGTTCTCAGAGTTACAATTTTAAAACCAAGAAAAGCAGGTAGAGAAAGAATTCTGGTAGCTGCCAGAACAGAAGGGTATTCAGAGACTTGAAGGTTGAGTGAGACCGGTTTGAAAAAAAGGAAAGGTGAGACAGCAGAGTGAGGAAAATGTTCTGTGAAATAGAGGGTAACGACGCTTGTGTCACAGGGCCACTGATATGATTAAATGTAATGTATGTGAAACCACTTGGTCGACGAGCTAATGCTTTACAAATGTTAGGTATCATTATGAAAATGGAAGCCTGTCATGCGGAAGAGGTTTTAGATGTCTTCTGTGTGGCCCCAAGAGGGAGAGGTGGGACTGAGGGCTAGAAGCATTTCTGTTCAGAGAAAAGAACTTCACTGGGGGGAGGGCTAGTTCTGATCAATTGGTGTCCTCATAGCTGAAGAAGTTCTGAGGCTGACCAGCTAAAGACACAACAGGGATGTTAAAGGGGAACTCTCCCATTTAAGGATCTATAAATTTGTGTGTGGGGGGTGGGGGGGG